>JBBPMG010000770.1:0-13422 GCA_038090195.1 Boletellus deceptivus | reverse complement strand
CATTGACTGTGACCCAGACTCCTCCCTCTCTTGGACCAAGGTCCACAAATCTGACATGTTTGACAGAATGGACCCTCACAAACTCCACACCTTCTTGGGTGCAGTGCAAGTTAAACTTCCAGGACCATCCAAAGGCATTCAGGATGGACTGTGCCAAAGTTGTATTTGCATAGTCCTACCTGAAGGGCATGACCCTGGAATGGTTTGAACTGGACCTCCTAAACTCCGCCTGCTATGATCACTTTCTCTTGTGGATGGACAACTATGAGTCTTTTGTCACTGAACTCAAGACAAACTTTGAACCCTACAATATGATCCTGTTGGAGATATAGAGCACCAGCTTGACTGTCTGTCCATGAAGGATGGTCAACACATCAACAATTACATTGTGGAGTTCAATTGTCTGGCTGGACAGGTCAATGACTATGGATCCAGCATGTTCCACCACATTTTCTACAACAGTCTGCTAGACCAAATCAAGGACAAAATCTTGTGCATCAGAAAGCCCAACACCTTCTATGACCTCTGCTTCCTCACCCAAACCATTGATGGTCACTACTGGGAGTGGAAGTCTGAGATCATGTAACAAATGTGGTGTACAATGTCCATGTCTGGCAGTACCTCCAAGTCTGCTGTCTCATCATCCACTGTCAAGTCCACCAGCACTCCAACTCCCATCACCTCTCCCAAGGTGACTCCATCCACTCCCAAACCCACCTCTGCTAAGTCTCAGCTCTCACACTTGGACAAGGACAGCAAGTTGACTGAAGAAGAACATCAACAACAGTTCAAGAACAATCTTTGCATGTTCTGTGGAACTACTGGACATACTGCCAAGGAGTGTCCAAAGTCAACCTCCAAGGCTTCCAATGCCAAGGTGTGCACAACAACGGTCACACTGACCTCTGCTGCTCCTGCCACTATGGAGTCAAAAAAAGGCTAAGCAGTCCTCAGAACTCTGCACACCCTGGGGACTGTGTTGACTCCAAGTCTCTTCTATCTCCACTTTAGTCAACTCTGGGTCTACACATTGTTTTGTAGATTCAAACTTTGTAAATAAACATTCTCTCTCCTATCATGATGTCCCCTTGCTTTTCCTCCACCTCCTCAATGAGTCATCCAATGTGATGATCTTCTGCACTGTTGAACTCAGTATCCACTTCCCCTCCAGTGATGTCACCTCTAACACCTTCTTCATAACTCTGTTGGACTCCTCATGTATGCTTGTATTTGGACACACATGGCTCACCTGTAACAATCTATTGATTGATTGGATATTGGGCAGTATCAGTTTCCAATTGACCACACAATGAGTGCCAATAGCCCTGATATCTCCATTGTTGAGTCTATTCTGGTAGCTCACCTCCTCTCCGCATCTGTCTCTGATGATGCCCTGGACTTTGGTCCATCTGTCTTCAACTCACCTCCTACACCCCTGCCCATATCCTTCATCAACACTGCAGCATACTCCCATGCCTGCAAGTTTGAAGGCTCTATGCAATTCTTGATGTACCTCCAACCAGAGTACTCAGTGAAGCTCTACTCTACTGCCATCTCTCCAGATCCACCTTCTCTGGACCTCTTTGGTGTTTCAAAGGTTTACCATGATTTTGCAGACATTTTTAGCAAAGCCTGAGCTACCAAGCTCACTCCACATTGTAAGTTCGACCTTACAGTTGATCTGGAAGAGGGTGCTTTGCCTCCTCTTGGAACCATCTATCTCCTTTCTTCCACTGAGCTAGAATCACTCCATATGTTCCTTGATGAACATCTTAGTTATAGATTCATCTGACAGTCCAGCTCCACTCACAGAGCTCCAGTCCTCTTCATCCACAAAAAGGATGGTTCACTCCACTTGTGCATGGACTTCCAAGGACTCAACAAGATTACCAAGAAAGATCAGTACCTGCTCTCATTAATCTCTGACCTCCTGGATACTCTGTCTAAAGCCTGGATATATACAAAGATCAACCTCTGGCATGCATACCACCTAGTCTATATTGCTGAAGGCAATAAGTGGGAGACCACATTCCACACTCACTATGGTTCCTTTGAGTGGTCTGTGATGCTCTTTGGTCTCACCAATGCTCTGGCCACACTTCAGAGGTTCATCAATAGCATTTTTGCTGATCTCCTTGATGTATGTGTCATTGTTTACCTCAATGACATCCTGATCTATTCTCTGGATCTTGAGTCTTATAGGAAGCATGTCTGAGAAGTCCTCTGCTGCCTCCTGTAGCACAGCCTTTACATCAAGCTGGAGAAGTGCAAGTTCCATTCCACCTTCATCAAGTACCTCAGCTTTCAGCTGTCTGCCAAGAGATTATCCATGTTACTGGAAAAGGTGAAGAACATCCAGTCCTTCCTGGGTTTTGTGAATTTTTATAGATGTTTCATTTTCAACTACTCCAACATTGTCATCCTGCTTACCTGCTTGACATGGAAAGATACCCCTTGGAACTTCACTCTGGAGTACCACTCTGCCTTCCAGCACCTCAAGGCTATCTTCACCTCTGCTCCTATCCTCATCCATTGAATCCTGGATACTCTGCTTATCATGGAGACTGACACCTCTGGCTACACCATCATGGGCATCCTATCCACTGAATGCTCTGACAGTGAGGTCAGTCTGGTCACCTACTGCTTCTGCATGCTCACCACTCCAGAGCTCAACTATGATACTCACAACAAGGAGCTGTTGGCCATCTTTGAGGCCTTCTAGCACTGGCAGCACTACCTTGAGGGCTCTGCCTCTCCAGTTGACATTGTCACTGACCACAAAAATTTGGAGTATTTCACCACTTCCAAACTTTTGACCCAATGCCAGACATGCTGGTTGGAGTTCCTCTGCCAATTCAACCTTGTCATTTGTTTCTACCCTGGATGCCTCAGAGCTGAGTCTGACTCTCTCACTTGCTGATGGGATGTCTACCCCAAAGAGGAGAATAGAGACTATGCTTGTGTCAATCTACATAACCTCTGACCAGTCTTCACACAGGAACAGCTTACATCCTCTCTTAGAGCTATCTGTCTCCTCACCCCCACTCTCTACATAGTGGAACTTGTCAACATGGACCAACTCCACCAAGACTTCCTCTCCACACTTCCTTCTGACACTGTGACCCAGTGTCACATGTCCAACTCCTCTGAACTCCACTTGTCAGTCGACTCTGATAGGCTCCTCCACCTCAACAGCAGGATCTATATCCTGGATGTCAATGACCTCTGCCTCTATGTGCTCTGTTACAAGCACAATCATCCTCTTGCTGGTCATTTCAGCCAAAATCAGACTTTAGAGTTGATCCAATGAGAGTATACATGGCCCAGCATCTGCTTCCTTGTCAAAGAGTACATCAGATCATGTACATCCTATGCTCATGTGAAAGTACCCCATCATCATCTGTTTGGGTTACTCAAGCAACTCTCCATCCCCAAATGTCTGTGGAAATCCATCTCTATGGATTTCATAGAACATCTCCTGAACTCCAGTGGCCACTCCACTATCCTAGTGGTCGTCAATCATCTATCTAAGCAAGGGATATTCATCCTGATGCATGCCATTATCACCATCCCAGAGTTAGCAAGAATATTTGTCACCCATGTATTCTCCAAACACAGGTTCTGTCCCATGTCATATCCAATTGATGTTCTAAGTTTGTCTCCCACTTCTTCCGTTCACTCAGTAAAGCCCTTGGACTTGGAATGACACTCCACTTCACCTCTGGCTATCACTCCAAGGGAGATGGTCAGACTGAGCAGACTAATCAAACTCTTGAGCAGTACCTCCAAATCTACTGTAACTATCAACAGGACAACTGGACAGACCTCTTTCTGCTTGTGAAGTTCACTTTCAATAACACACCTAGTGCTACCACTGGCATCTCCCCCTTCTTTGCTAACAAGAGCTACCACCCCAATCTCTCTGTTGATACCTCCCTCTTCTTGAGCTCCTCACATGCTCAGGAGTATACCCCCAACCTGAGTGAACTCCATGAGTTCCTCCAGTCCAAGATGGCTTTGGCTCAGTAGTGATATCAAGGACCCACTGATGTTACACTTGGCATGGGTAGTGATGAGCATAGACTCAAGAGCTTCAATGGTGGGTCAGTGGGTTCAGTGTTGCCGTGTATCAATGACATAGTCAGTTGAATGGGTTCAAGGCTGGGGCCACTTGGGAGAGGGTGAAGCTACTCCTCAAGGGTTCAGTGTATCAAGAGTGCTAGGGAACTGCTGAGGGTCAAGGTATCAAGGACAACCTAGCAAAGGGCAAGGTTGAGCAGGGTTCAAGGTAATGAAGCTAAGATTCAAGTAAGACTAGCTTGGAGTACATGGTACAGAAAGCGAGGTCTTATATACTCGAGGGTATCACATACAGACCAAGCAGTGCATAAGAAGAAAAAGGAAATCATATGACAAGGAGAAATCAAGAAAGGAAATCAGAGTCCAAGCCTGATCAGGCATATCGTACACATGATGACAAAGTGGAACAGAAATGAAAAAGAAGTCCAAGTTGGATTGGACAAGGCATAAGTGAGTATGACAAGTGTTCCATAGGATCGGATATACATGTATGAAGAAAGAGTAAGCGTCTGGTTGGGCGGATGTGGACAGTGTCTATCATAGAAGAAAGGAAAAAGTAGTAATGTCCTTGAGCACAGTAGGCAAAATGTAACATTACCCCCTTACTAGGATTGAGATGACCCTGTCTAGAAATCCCTAGAATACATCCCAGGGGAACCAGTCACATTGGCATAAGCTGAGTCATCCCATATGTCATCATGATCTAGGATATACTGCAGTGAGGATATCCTGGTCTCCAAAGGACGCAAGCGCAGAGGTGGGATGGGAATTGGGTGAGTAGGTGAAGTGACAGACCAACTAGTGGCCATTGAGCCCAAGGACAAAGTGCTGCTGCGATGACTAGAGCATCAAGATGAAGTGGATGGAGAGGATACTGGGGTATGCCTTTGAAGAGGGCACCAGGCTTGAGTATGGCCTGGTGTGAAGTGAAGACAATGAGGGCAATGGTAAAGGTCACACTGGATACAAATATGACCTAGATGACAACATTCAAAACATGCCTGGTGATAGCGATGATGGTTGGGGGGCAGAGGTTCTGTGGGTCGGTCTGATCATTCTGCCCAATCAATGGCTTCTTCTTCTTTGGTGTTTACAGGAGACGATGAGGGAGATGGGATGACATCAAAGGTGATGTGGTGGGACACTGGATTGACTACCCCTTCAAGAGTGAAAAGGGTTTCTGTGTGGGACAAAGGGATGGGGTGAGCCAGCTCAGCTTGGATGGCTATTAGGGGAACGGAGATGGGACATAAGGTGGTGGACAAGACATCTGACAGACAAGTGGGTGGTGTTGGATTCAGTGGTTGTAAAGTGGCTGCATAAGCATCCATATCCTTCAGTAAGTCATCCATCCCTAGCTGGTACAGGGCAGTGAGGAGGATGTCACATTGGTGGGCCAAATGAAACTTGAGGATTGTAGGAATAGAAACAGGTTGAGCCTGGGAAGAACAGGAGTTGCATAGGTATCCTAAATGCAAATAAATGGAACTGTTGTCTAAGTAAGCTTTATACAGTGCATCAAGGGGGGAATTAGGCTCAAGAATGTGATCCAAGATGGTGGCAAGCTGGGAGTCTTGAATCATAAGGGACATAAGAAGACAGGTATCATCATTGGCGTCATCATAATGGTGAAGGCAAGAGGCAAAAACTGGATGAGGGAAAGGAAGAGGTAGAGACAGGAAAGGGGAAATGGCAGAGGAAGAGGAAGCTGGAGCATTGGCATTGGAAGACATAGTGGTTAGGGATCAAGAGTGGGATGAGTGGGGTTTGGACTGCAGGGACCTTTTGTACTCCTAAAGGATGGTCTGTGCATGGGAGAACTCCTTCTTGGGTAACCGTGAGTCTTCTTTGGTCAAGTATCCCTTCCATCAGATCAAATATTGCCAATGGGAAGGAGCTCCTTGGTGATGTATGATCTTTTCAATTTTGAAGTGTTCTTCGTTATTGATAAGATTCAGGGGTGGTGCAGGGAAGTTCCGTCCATAGATGGGGTTCTCATGATATGGTGAAAGAAGAGACATATGGAATATATTGTGAATTTTCCATGCAGTGGGGATGCGGAGTCTATAGGTGATCAGGGAGAGGACAGCAGTGATAGAGAAGGGGCCCTCTCTTTTAGCAGTGGACTTGGGGTTAGGAAGGGACCATTTCAGGTTCCATCCTTCAAGCCATACCTTGTTGCCAACCTTGAGCAGTGTGAAAGCCTTGAGGTTCCAGGCTTTCATAGTCTGGTGAGTGAGTTTGTGAATAGCTAGAGCTTCATTGCATGTGGCAGAGAGGGCTTTTAGACAGGTTTCCATGATGGGGATAGCAGTTTTGGAGATTACTATGGGAAAAGGACAGGGTTCATATCCCATCATCAGGTAGAACGGTGATTGACCTGTGACAGAATGAGGATGGTGGTTGTGTGTGAACTCAGCTAGAGTGATATGTTCAGCCCAAGCCAAGGGGTTACTGTTACAAAAGATTCGGAGATAGATCTCTACCTCCTGGTTGACTTGCTTGGTTTCTCCATCCATCTGAGGATGATAGGCAGTGGAGAGGGCCAGTTCATAGCCAAGAAGTCTTCCAAGTTCCTTGGCAAAGGAGGATGCCAACTGAGGTCCATGGTTAGAGATGATCTTGTCATAAAGACCAAATCTTTTGTAGATGGTTTCATGGAAAAGAGTGGCGATGTTGGCAGTGGTGGCGGACTTCTTGGTGGGGCATAGAATTACCCCCTTACTAAGGCTGTGGTTGACCACAACCAACAGGGAATCGAAGTCAGAGGAGACAGGGAGGTTGGTGATAAGATCATAGGAAATTTGCTGGAAGGGACAGGAAGTGATGGAATGGATGGGAGAAAGCGGAGGGTGTGTAGGATACGTGTTTACCTTGTATTGCTGGCAAGTAGCACAGCCAGCAACGTATTGGTGGACAAAAGAAGCAAGACTCAGCCATCAAAATTCAGAGGTGACAAGTTGACAGGTTTTCAGGAAGCCAGGATGGCCAGCAGCAGGATGGTTATGATGCTGTGAAACAATGGAGTGGTAGAGATCAGTGTCAGCAGGGATGTATACCCAGTTCTGATATGTGAGAATGTCCATGTCAAATTTCCAGTCAGATAAGTAAGACCGGAAGCAAGGGGGGAGTTTGCCCAGGAGAGCATGGAGGGCATCAAGGACAAGGGGATCCAAGGAGGAGGAGGATGTAATTTTGTCAGCAAGTTCTTTATCAATGAGGTTGACAAAAAGAGAGTCAGGAAGGAGGGTAACATCCTCATTGTCATTGTCAGTGTCGGGAATATGATCTGGGCATCAAGAGAGGGTGTCAGGGACAGAGAGGTCCTTTCCAGGGACATGGGAAATCTGAAGATCATACTCCAAAAGGTTGAGAAGCCATTGCACCTGACAATGATTCAGCTTCTGAGGTTGTCGGAAGTATGTGAGATTTTTGTGGTCAGTGAAGACCTGGACGGGATGTAGAGCACTGAGAAGGTAGTGGCGTCAGGCTTTGAGAGCCCTCATGACAGCAAGAAGCTCCTGGTTGTAAATGTCATAATTTCATTCAGCTGGGCCAAATGTCTGGGAAAGGTAGGCACATGGCTGCCACTTGTGGTTCATATTGCACTGAAGAAGAACTCCTCCAGATGCATATTTGGAAGCATCAGTAGAGATGGCAAAGGGTGCTGAGAGGTTGGGGAGTTGAAGAACTGGTTGGGCCATAAAGATGCCCTTGAGTTCCTCAAAAGCTGCCTGGCAGGTGGGAGTCCAGGCCCAGGGTTGGTTTTTCTTAGTGAGGTCTAGGAGGGGGTGCACAATGTCAAAGTAGTGGGGAACAAAGCAGCAGTAGAAGTTGGCAAAGCCAAGGAATGATCAGACATCACATACTTTGGTAGAAATTGGCCAGTCTTTGAGACCGGCGACCTTGGTCAGATCCATGGCTAGAGATCCAGGTTTAATAACTAGCCCAAGATAATCTACCTCCTTGATGTGGAAGGTACACTTTTCAAGCTTCAGGTAAAGGTTGAGTTCTTGCATTCGTTGGAGAACCTGCTGTACGTGTTCTTGGTTGATGACTGGGTCATCATCAGAATAGATAAGGAGGTCATCTATGTAGATGATGAGCCATCCTTCAGCGATCATATCCCTGAAAGAGTCGATCATGAATCACTGGAATGTGGGGGGAGAGTTGGTTATGCCAAAGAAGATGACTGTGGATTCGAAGAGCCTGCAATGAGTGATGAATGCAGCCCTCCATTGATCACCTTCCTTAATGCAGACATTGTTATATCCTCATCGGACATCAAACTTGGTGAATAGTTTCATGTCCTTGAGCTTGTCGATCAGCTCTGAGATTAGGGAGAGAGGGTATGCATCTTGAACTGTGTGTTCATCCAGGTACTGATAGTCCTGACAAGGACAGAGGCCTCCATCCTTCTTTTTGATGAAGAAGAAGGGTGATGCTTGAGGGGACTTGGAAGGTCAGATCTTCCCCGATATGAGGTTTTCATCAATGAAGGCATCAGCAGCCTTCTTTTCTTCAGGGGACAAGGGGTAGAGTTTACCAATCTTGGGGACGAAGGATTCCTTAAGATTGATTGCATGGTCGTAAGGTTGAGATGGGGAAATGTGATTGGTTGCTTTCTTGCTAAAGACAGTGGTGAAGTCAGAGTACTCGGAGGGTAGGGTTTTCTTGGGTTTTGTGAGCTCAGCTTGAATAGCCAGCTTGGTAGATAGGGTGATCTTTCAGATTGGGCCATTGTCTCAGTATTGGCAAAACGTGACCCAAACCTTTGGATTTGGTAAATCTCAGCTCAGTGATAAGCTCGTACTATAAATGCTTCCTCGTCCTTGGTTTGGCAGTATTGGTGAAACCCTGAGAGCTCCTCAGATTCTAGAGCCATTTCATTGGGGAGGTTTCAATGAGGGGAAGAAGTCAGAGAAGGATGGGAGGTTTTGGTGAGAAATACCATCCATTCATTGCGTTGTGTCTTTTTGAGAAGGGAAGACTTATCTTTGGTCAGGGGAATGAGAACCCGACTGGCTGCCCAGTCAACAGTGGGTTCTGTGGCATGGAGCCAGGGGAATCCAAGAATAATGTTCTCCTTGCCTCCATTGATAACATAGAAGGCAATTCATTGAGTGACTCCTCCAATCTGGATAAAGAGTACTACTTCAAAGTGGCAGGTTGTGTTTAGGGAAGCGTTGGTGTTTCGAATAGCAAAGGGTTTGGCAATGGGGGAGATAGAGATTTCGTGTTGTTTTACAAACTCCCAGTCAATACAATTGATCTGGGCTCCAGAATCAAGGATGGTGGTGGTGTTGACAGCTTTTAGTGTGAGTGGGGAAACAATCAATTTGATGGGTAAATACAAAGAGTTCTGTTTCTTTGGCACACTACTTGGAGAGGATACTAGCGTCAATGCAGTCCTCCACACTAAAAATCCCTTCCAAAGGCTTTCTCTCCCAGCCTTCGGATTGTTTCATTGTCCTGGGTTGTCACTTCCTCTATAGATGCTGACCCTTCCATCACTGCTACTTTGGGAGTGTGGAAAGGGTTGGTGGTGTGCTGAGGGTGAGAGTTTTGAGGACACTCTCAGGCCATATGGCCTATCTGGCGACATCTAAAGCATCACCCCTCCTTCCCATATTGATCCTGTTCTTTGTCAGTGAGACAGGTAAGGCAATCAACATCCATGGCATTGGGATCATGAGTAGGGGTTGTTGTGGATTTTGGCATGATGGTGGGAGTAAAGACCACATGGGTCCTTATGCTGTGTTGCTTAGCCACAGCTGCAGCAAAGCATTTCTGGGAATAGAATTGGTCAAATTTCTTGTACCAGTTTTTGGGGGTTGTGGGAATAGTGTTGAGACTGTAGATTCAGTCTGAGAGCCAAGGGGGAATACCAGCATGGAGATAGTGGATAATCGTGGTGGCATTAGCGGTGTTGTCAAGCTTGGCCTCTATGACCTTAAGCTTGAATTTGGCGAGGTACTTTGGTAAATAATCATCTGAATGGATGTGAGTGTTTGTGAGCCAGGTGGTGGCCTCAGCCTCCACCTGAGTGTTGAGGAATGTCCTGTTAAAGTCTGAGACAAAGTCTTTGTAAGTGTCAAAGGATCTGGCATTCAAAGCAGTCTTGGTGTGGACAGCTGCTCAGCTCTTGACAGTGTCCTCAGTCATGAAAGAAAGGGTGAACCCAATCTTCTTATTGTCAGTGTTATATAAATCCTGGTTGATGAGCAGGTATGTTCTGACTGAATTTAGCCAGAATTCAATGGTGGTAGGGGAGCTGTTGTAGGCTTTTGGAGTATTCAGCCAAAACTCAGTGGGCTTGGTTGTCATGGTGGTCAAAGGCAAAGGTATGGGGTTGATTGAGGTGCACTGTAGGGACAGAGATTGGTGTCAAGGAACGTTCAGCTGTAAAGAAAGCTGCTGGGCAAGAGTGGAGATGTCAGAAGATTCAGGGATGATGGGAATTGAGGAGAGGTTCAGGGAGTTGAGGGAATCTAGGTCTTCCTGAGGAGTAGAGGCTCACTCAGGCTCAGAGTCTGAGGGTTTTGGGGGAGGGGTGCATCAATGGCGACAACCGTGGCATGAGAAGGGGTTTTGGGAGTCAATGGTGGCAATGTGGGGTTGGTGCTGCTAGAAAGCAGGCCAGGGAAGAAACTAGTCTTTTGTTACGCTTGGCATGGGTAGCAATGAGTGTAGACTCAAGAGCTTCAATGGTGGGTTGGTGGGTTCAGTATTGTCATATATCAATGACATAGTCAGTTGAATGGGTTCAAGGCTGGGGCTGCTTGGGAGAGGGTGAAGCTACTCCTCAAGGGTTCGGTATACCGAGGGTGCTAGGGAACTGCTCAGGGTTGAGGTATCAAGGACAACCTAGCAAAGGGTGAGGTCAAGCGGGGTTCAAGGTAATGAAGCTAAGATTTGAGTAAGACTAGCTTGGAGTACATGATATAGAAAGTGAGGTCTTATATACTTGAGGGTATTGTGCATGGACCAAGCAGTACATAAGAAGAAAAAGGAAATCGTATGACAAGGAGAAATCAAGAAAGGGAATTGGAGTCCAAGCCTGATTGGGCATATCATACACATGACGACAAAGTGGAATGGAAATGAAAAAAAAGTCCAAGTTGGATTAGACAGGGCATAAGTGAGTATGACAAGTATTCCATAGGATTGGATGTACACGTACAAAGAAAGAGTAAGCATCCGGTTGGGTGGATGTGGACAGCATCTATCATAGAAGAAAGGAAAAAGTAGTAATGTCCTCGAGCATGGTAGGTGAAACGTAACAACTGACACCAAACAAATTCTGCCTCCAGACTTCCAAGTCAGAGATTTGGTGTATGTGAAAGCCAAGTATTTCCAGACCACATGACCATCACAGAAACTGTCTGATAAGAACCTCAGACCATTTCCTATCATTGTACATCTCAGAATGTACTCCTTCACCCTCCAAATTTTGGACACCATGAAGTCAATCCATTCTGTTTCACATTTCCCAGTTAGAGCTTTTGGCTCTGAACACTATTCTGAACCACATGCAACCTCTGCTATCTCTGATTGAGGTTGACAGAGATGTTGAATACAAGATCACAAAAATCCTTGACTCTAAGATCAATTGCAGGTGACATCACTGCCAACTCCTATACTTGGTCTGATGGGCCAGGTATGAGGGTACCAATGAGGAAACCCTGTGGTTGCTCACCACAGAGTTAGGTAATGCTAGTGAGCTTGTTGATAACTACCACTTGTGGTATCTGTTGAAACCCAGGCCATTTCAGCCTTAACCACATCACTCTAGTCCTTTGATCTGAAATGCATAACATTTAAACAAAACAAAACAAAGTCATATGGATGAGGAGAGTGGCTGACTACACCACCACCTCCCCATCCACATCTTCTTCCTCCTTTGCCTCTGTCTCTGCAGTTCCCTCTGCCACCACCACTGTCAGGCATGCACAGTACTTGCCCTCCTCCTTTCTCATTCCCTGCTGCTCTGCCTCCACCTCTGCCTCTTCCCCTTTCTCCACCTCATCCTCTACCTTTCCCTCTTTGCCATACACCTCCTCTACCTTGAGCTCCACAAGCCAGCTGAGCAGCATGTTCTGCTCCTGAAGGCTGGGCTGCAGGTGATGACCCATCTAGCATATGGCACTCTCCACTGCTGATAGTGTGGTGACTATATTGCCCATGCTGACCTTCTCCACACTTGGCCCCATCCTAGACTCCTGCTCTGACTTGGACCTGGACTCCCACCACCATATACATTGCCTCTGCTGTGACCTCTTCTCTGGCTCTCCAGGCTGCTGACACCCCATCTTAGCCTCTTGACAGGCTTCACATGATGTTGACTTGCCAGCACTGGAGACACAGTCTAGTCCCCAGGCCTGGCATTGCTCACATGGCAGGAGCTCCAACATCCACTTCTTACCCTTGCCTGCAGGTGGAGCCAGCTGTTGGCTCCACTGTACCTTCTCTGCCTGTGCCCTCACCCTCATCTCTGCTGCCTCATGCATTTTCTGTGCCATCTCCTCTCTTGTCCTCACCTCCACCTTCTCCTGCTCTTTCTACTCTGCCTCCTCTCACACCTTCTGCTCTACCTCCTCTCATGTCTGCTGAGCTTCCTCCTCCTTTGCCTTACACTCAGCCTCCTTATGCACTTTGCACTCTGCCTCCTTCTTGCTCACAGATGCCTCCACTACTCTGTATACTTCACAGTGCTCAACTCCTTGTTGTCATCAGTGTCCTCTGCAAGCTGTGCATTGGACCACATATAGTGGCTCAAATAAGTGTCCCAATGTTGGGACATTTTGGAAAGATGTGACATTTGCAAGAGAACCAAAACACATTAGCTCTAACCCTTGCAGGGTCATCAATAGCCCTAACCCTTGCCTTGAAGATGGGCTCCTAGTCATGTGATTTGGTTGCCATAGCACTGAGATATAGCCATGTCAAAATGACATGTCATTGGAACACTTATTTGACCTTGATGTTATCAAACATTATTTGGTAAATAACATAATGTTCTGATGGATGCCATGCTTCAACCCTATCTCATTATGTAACTTACATAACCCTGAGCACTATAAAGGGCAGGGATACCACCAAGCTAACCCAACATTACCATGAAGCCCATTTTCACCTCTGTTAGAGCCAATATCCTGTTTCTCTCTGAATCTGGCCTTTCTGCTTGGAAAATATCCTCCCAAACTGGTCTGGGAAAGTCCACTGTGGCCAGGGTTATCAAAGAAATTCATCCAGGGAAGGAAAACATTAAATTAGGCCCTCCTTCCAAGCTTTCTCCTACTGACAGAAGGAGAATTGTTGCTAGTATTACCTCTGGCAAGG
>JBBPMG010000769.1:0-13477 GCA_038090195.1 Boletellus deceptivus | reverse complement strand
GGTCGAAGATAAATCCCATCACGTGGGAGTCTGTGAGACGGTCCAAGCGTAGTAAGGGACGATCTTCTAATGAAGGAGGAATGGATGGATCTGCCATTCTAGATGCGAGGTTTGGCAGTAGGAAGAAAAGAGGAAGGATAGGGGGTCTTTTGAAAAGCTAACTGTGAAGGGCAAAGATGGAAAGGGATGAAGTAAAGAGTGCCCGCTCTAGTGGAGGCAAAATGTTTCTCGAAATATCGATCAGGAAGAGAAGAAAATAGTTCGTGGTAGGCGTGGGCTGCGTCTTTGGACTCACCACCCTGGATTGGCGTTGCCGGTCCAGCCCCCGTTGGTGGAGTCCTCCCCTGGAAACGTCACTGAAAAACCCCAGGTCCACGTGGCCCGGGGTAATTCCTGTGACTGGGTAGGGTCTGGGAGGTCGTGATCGGCGGGGGGAGCTGGTTGTGGCAGAGCGGAAATGGTGACGGCGTAGCGCACGTCGTTCTGGAGACTGATGATGCACCTGTGGGAGTCCCAGACGCAGAGGCCCAGAAGAAAAAGGGGAAAGAAAATGAAGGCGAAATAAAGGATGAGAAGGACGAAGGCGGGGGTTGGAAGAGGGGGGAAAGAGAACATTGTAACTATTTGTATGGTATGGGGTTTCTCTTTCAACTGGAGTGTCTTCGTTGACCGGTTGAAGGGAATTCCTTGGGACGAGCTGCTTTATATGCATTTAGTAGTCGTCGTGCCCCGATTAGATTCCGTTCCGGTTCCCAAGTGTTCTCTGCTGCGGAATACCCCTTCCAGGAGACCAAGTACTGCCTTTGGCCGGCGGTGCCTCGATGGCTTAGGATTTGTTGGACCTCATACTGGTCTTCCCCGGCGATGACATCGGGTGGTGGATTGATGAAATTGGGGCCGTGTTCCGCAGTCTCTCGATATGGGGAGAGTAAGGAGGCGTGGAACACGGGGTGTACCTTCCAGGTGGGAGGGAGCCGCAATTGGTAAACCACGGGGGAGATTACCCGTTCTATTTCGAATGGTCCTTCCTGTCGGGGGGCTAGTTTGTGAGAGGCATACCGCATTTGGAGATTTCTGTTATCCAGCCAGACCTTATCGCCCACTTTCCAAGGTTTAAATTTTGATCGGACTCACGCAGCCATCTGTTGCCTGGCTACGTGATGGGCGTGTTGCGCCTCTTCCTGGGCCTGTTTTAGTAGGGAGAGGCGTTCTTCCAGGGCGGGGAGGAATGTTTTTCTGAGAGAGGGGTAGGCATGGGGTTCGTACCCCATCATAAGGGAAAATGGGGTCTGTTTGGTGATGGAATGCACAGCGGCGTTGTGGGAAAATTTGGCCATGGGGAGAAGTTCGGCCCAGATGTGAGGGTTACCCTGACAGAAAATGCGGAGATAGGTTTCAAGTTCCTGATTTACTCGCTCTGTTTCTCCATCGGTTTGTGGGTGGTAGGCGGTAGAAAGAGCTACGTCGTATTCCAGGAGTCGGGCAAGTTCTCTGGCAAATGTGGAGGCAAATTGGGGTCCACGATCTGAGATGCATTTGTCATGCAAACCGAAGCGAGGGAACACTTTCTGAAAAAAGAGAGAGGCTATGCCTTTGGCGTCGATGTTTTTGGTACATGGGGTGAAAATTACCCCCTTCATAAGGCTGTGGTCGACCACGACCATGATAGAATCCCAGCCAGCAGACAGGGGGAGATTGGTGATGAGATCGACAGAAATTGCCTGAAAGGGACGCGTGGCGGTGCTGGGAATGGGGTTCACTGGCGGGATCGTCGGGTGCATGAGAACTTTCGAGGCCTGGCAAGTGGCACAGCCCGAAATGTATTTTCTCATGAAACCGGAAAGTCCCGGCCACCAATAGTCGCGTTGCAACAGGTGTAAAAGTCAGAAAAAGCCGGCATGTCCGCCCGCTCCGGAAGTGTGGATGGAATGGACCAGCTCTCGGCGGGCAGGTTCTGGAACATAGAGTCGGCCTTGAAAGTAGAGTGACCTGGCATCGAAATGCCAATCAGAGGGGCGGATACGCGGAATAACAGATTTGTCCTCCGCCAACGCTGCCAATGCATCGATCACAAAGGGATCGGAAGGGGTGGATTGGGTGATCTTTTCCCGTAGGGTGAGGTCAATGGTGCGGACAAACTGTTCCTGTGGGAGAAGGGTGACGTTAGCGTTGTCGGAGTCCGTGTCTTCGTTGGAGGCCCGGGAGAGAGCGTCGGCGGGTGCCATGCCTGATCTGGGTAGATGTTTGAACACCAAATCAAAATCCTGTAAGAACAGCAGCCAGCAGGCCTGCCGCCGGGAGAGTTTTTGAGGCTGGCGGAAATAGGTAAGGTTCTTGTGATCGGTGAGGACCGTTACCGGGTGCTGGGTTCCAGTGAGGTAATGCCGCCATTCTTCCAAGGCATGGATAACCGCGAGCAGTTCGCGATCATAGATGTCGTAATTCCGCTCCTCGGGGGAGAAGGTTTTGGAGAAATAGGCTGTGGGGTGAAGGTCCCCATTGGTATCTTTCTGCATGAGGACTGTGCCGCATGCTACTAGGGAGGTGTCCGTCATGACAAAGAATGGATGCTCCACCCTCGGGAGCTGTAGGACTGGTCGGGTACAGAAGGCCGTTTGTAACGCTAGAAAAGCCTGTTGGCATGAGTCCGTCCAGTCCCACATCGCCCCTTTCTTAGTGAGATCATGAAGAGGCCGACAGGTCTGAGAGAAGTTAGGGATAAACTTTCGATAGAAGTTGCAAAATCCCAAGAAAGATCGGACAGCTTTGATGGATCGTGGAGGGGTCCATTCCTGAATAGCCTTCAGTTTGACCGGATCCAGGGTAATTTGCCCCGGGCGAATAATCATTCCTAAATACTCCACTTCTTTGACATTGAAGAAGCATTTGGTAAGTTTGAGGAATAGTTTATGCTCCCTCATGTATTGCAGGACCCGTTGGGTTCATTGGTGGTGGAGTTCTAGACTCTCGTCCGTATGAATGATGAGGTCATCCATATAAATCAATAACCATCCCTCGGCAACCATGTCTCGAAAGATATCATCCATTAGAGCCTGAAACGTAGAAGGGGAGTTGCAGAGCCCAAAGAACATGACGGTTGGTTCGAAGAGGCCGAATGGAGTGATGAATGCGGCCTTCCATTCGTTGCCTTTTTTTATTCGTACGTTGTTATATCCCCATCGCACATCGAACTTTGTGAAGATCGTCGAGTGTTTCAACTGATCAATCAACTCGGAGATCAGAGGGAGGGGATAGGCATTTTTGACCGTGTGTTGGTTCAGATACCAGTAATCCTGGCAAGGACGTAGCCCCCCGTCTTTCTTTGACACGAAGAAGAATGGCGAAGCCTGCAGTGACTTGGAAGGCCGTATTTTTCCAGACTCAAGGTGCTCATCGACAAACGCTTTACACGCGGCTAGCTCTTTGGGGTTTAAGGGATAAGCTTTCGCAACTTTGGGTAAGAAGTTGTCTGTGAGATCTATGGCGTGGTCGTAGGGTCGTTTTGGGGGTAATTCTCCCTTGGTTGGCTCTCCGAAGATGTCAGCATACTGCTGGAATTCCTTAGGTAGTTTTACACTAGTTGTTTTTGCTTGTTGTGCCAGCTCGGTAGACAAAGTGGTTCGGGCGATGGAGAGATGGTCAAGTTCAAGGTATCTCATAAGATATCTTTGTTCAATGGGGTCTCTTTTAGCCTCTTTGGGTGTAATGGTCACGGTTCTGCTTCCCCAGTCGATACCTGGGTTGGCTTCTCGGAGCCAGGTAATCCCTAGGATCAATTGTTCCTTTCCGTAGTCCAAGACTAAGAAGGTCCTGGTTTCTTCCTGTTCAGCAATTCATAGAATCAAGGTAACCGAGTGCCGAATGAGTCCTCCTTGGTTACCCGATCCATCCACATTATTGGCAATAAATGGTTTGGGGAGTCGATCCATTTTCCAAGAATTTGCCTTTACGAGATGCTTGTGGATGAAACACCCGGTTGCCCCACTGTCAATCAGGGCAGTGACGTCAATGGATTTTTGCGACCCTTCTTTGTATAATTTGACGGGAAGTTTGATTGCTCTAGAATTTGTTCCTAATACAAAGATCAGCGTGACGTCTATAGGAGGTGTAGCCATTGATTCTACCCTCCTTTCTAAAAATCCGGTTCGACGGAGATTGCATGGACCTCCTGTTCTTCTTCAGGGGTCGTGCAGACTTTAAGTATCCTGAGGAGTTCATTTCTGGAGAGGTCGCTGTTTTGAATGAACTCTCCTAAGGTGTTGGTTTCTACGGCTGCTACCGTAGCCTGGGGACGTTGGTAGCGGGTGTTCCTCAGGGGTTTGGATCCCCCTTTCCCGTGATTGGTGGAGCAACACCCTACTCGATGGCACACGAAGCATTTATTGTTCTTCATATGTTCCGTTCTTTCTGCAGGAGAGAGGCATATGGAATCAACGTCCATTGCGTTGGGGTCTCGAGGGGTGGTCCGAGTGGAAGAGGTGAACGGGAGGTAATTGGTTCGTTCTCTGATCTTTTTCAACCTACGAAAGTTTTCGTCAAAGACATGGGCCCTCGTAATCCAGTCTTTCTAATACGTCGATAAGAATATCGTCGTGTCCTGTGTCCAACTTGCTTCGATATGCTTGTAGTTCGAAAGCAGAAGTGTATGAGTCGAAATTCCCTCGCTTGAGTCTTTGAGGGATATTCCTTTCCTCGGCATCTGGGAAGTCACTCTGTTTTAGGTCATAAATGGCGTTCCGGGCTCGTTCCTGCTGTCCGGAAGGAACAAAGGCTGACCGGAAGGCCGCGAGGAAGTCGTCGTAGGTGGAATCGGGAGCTTGGTTGTACCAACTTTCCGTGAATGCGGCCCCTCTTCCTTTGGTGAGTTTGTTGAGGCAGGTGAGGATCATTACTGGTTCGTCCTTCTTGTAAATATGGTCGTTGATCGCAAAGTACGTGTTCATTGACATGATCCACCTTTCGGCGTCCTCAGGTTGTCCACTAAAATCTCCTGGGAGGGCAGCGCGAAGCTCCCCCTTCTTTTCTGTAGCATTGGCGGTGGCATCTGCCATTTCTTCGTCGTTGTCTGACGTCTCGGATACTGCTGGCTCTACTTGAATGAGAGGCGATGGTAACGGTGACGGGGCAGTCGGTTCCGCAGTGGTCACAATAGGTCCTGCGGGCTGCACAGGAGCTAGCAATGAGGAGGAAGGTCGTCTCCTTCTAACAAGTGGGTTCGCGGCAGGGGAAGGTCTTCCTGCAATGCGTCGCAATATCGGCGAGGCACTCTGATATGGGTTCTCGTATGGCAGTGGCTGAGTTGACTGAGACGGGGTTCCTTCATCCTCAGTATAGAACACGTCTTCGTGTTCTTCGTCTGATCCCTTCAGGGTGCGGTACGACGTGTTTGTTTAATCGATAGGACCCTACTGCTAAAAAGCAAGGGTCTAAGGATGAGCTAGTTCTTTTGTTATGTGTACGCGTAGTCCCTAGCTGTCGAGCACACTTTCGATAGTGGTGCGAGACTAATAGAGGTCCTGGTCTCACTATCCCTCTGCGGAGGGACTCGTGGATGGCTAAGTCACTACACGTAGATTGCGTAGAACTAGCTGGGGAAAAGTACTGTACATGGACTCGTATAAATACTCGAGCATTGCTGTACCAACTAGATGCGGTAGTACCGCTTGTAGTAGCTGGAGTTACTCGATATGGTAGTTGGGGAAATGCGGCGTGATGAGAGACACGCCGTGGGAGTGGTAACGTCCAGATATAGTATAAGTACAAATAGGGAAGGTCAGCTCACAGGATGGACAACAGATCAAGGTACAATGGCAAGGTTTCCTCATTGAGAGGGATTGCCGCATCTAGAGGATTCGGGAGAAGGAGGGATTCTTCGATGTATTGTGTAGGAAGGATTTCTCCGATGTGTGCACTGATGAAAGCTGATGCGGAATGGGCTACCCCGTAGTTTACCGTAACAACTACCGTTGCTGCAGTAGAAACAGATGCCCTAGGAGAGTTCATTCAAAACAGCGACCTTTCCAGGAATGAGCTCCTCTAAATCCTCAAAGTTTGCACGACCCCTGAAGAAGAACAGGAGGTTCGTGTAACCACCAAAGAACCGGATTTTTAGAAAGGAGGGTAGAATCAATGGCTACACCTCCTATAGATCTCGCGCCCATCTTTGTACTAGGAACAAACTCTAGAGCAATCAAACTTCCCGTTAATCTGTGCCAAGAAGGGTCGCAAAAATCCATTGACATCACTGCCCTGATCAACAGCGGGGCAACCGGCTGCTTCATTCACAAATATCTCGTAAAAGCAAATTCTTGGAAAATGGATCGGCTCCCGAAACCATTCGTTGCAAATAACATAGATGGATCAGGAAACCAAGGAGGTCTCATCCGGCACTCGGTTACTCTAATGATGCGAATCGCCGAACAAGAAGAAACTCGGACCTTTTTGGTCCTGGACTGTGGAAAAGAACAACTAATACTTGGGATTACTTGGCTTCGAGAAGCCAACCCACATATCAATTGGGAAAACGGAACGGTGTCGATTACACCAAAAAAGGCAAAGATCGACCCCATCGAACGAAGATATCTCATGAGATACCTCGAGCTCAACCATCTCTCCATCACCTGAACCACTCTGTCCACTGAGCTGGCACAACAGGCAAAAGTAGCCAGCGTGAAATTACCAAAGGAATTTCAACGGTATGCAGACGTATTCGGGGAACCAACCAAAGGAGAGCTACCCCCAAAATGACCTTATGACCACGCGATTGATGTCACAAGCGACTTCTTACCAAAAGTCATGAAAGCCTATCCCTTGAATCCAGCAGAGTTGGCCGCATGTAAAGAATTTGTCGACGAGCACCTCGCATCCGGAAAGATACGACCTTCCAAATCACCACAAGCGTCACCATTCTTCTTCGTATCCAAGAAAGACGGCGGACTGCGCTCCTGTCAGGATTATCGGTATCTAAACCAGCACACTGTAAAGAACGCCTACCCCCTTCCCCTGATCTCCGAGCTTCTCGATCAATTAAAGAACTCTACGATCTTCACCAAATTCGACGTACGATGGGGGTACAATAATGTTCGAATAAAAGAAGGGGACGAATGGAAAGCGGCATTCATCACCCCGTTCGGCCTCTTCGAACCCACAGTAATGTTTTTTGGGCTTTGCAACTCCCCTCCCACCTTCCAGGCCCTGATGGACAACATCTTCTGGGACATGGTTGCTGAAGGGTGGTTATTAATTTACATGGACGACCTCATCATCCACACAGATGGGGATCTGGAACTTCACCATTCAAGGACACATTGAGTCCTACAACGCATGAGGGAGCACAAACTGTTCCTCAAACTCACCAAGTGTTTCTTCGATGTCAAGGAAGTGGAGTATTTGGGAATGATCATCCGTCCCGGACAAATCACCTTGGATCCAGTCAAACTAAAAGCCATCCAGGAATGGACCCCCCTGCGGTCAGTGAAAGCCGTCCGATCCTTCTTGGGATTTTGCAACTTTTATCGCAAGTTCATCCCTAACTTTTCCGAGATCTGTCGACCTCTTCATGATCTCACTAAGAAAGGATCAGCATGGAATTGGACAAATTTGTGTCAACAGGCCTTCCTCGCGCTACAGTCGGCCTTCTGTACCCGACTGGTCCTTCAACTTCCGTGGGTGGAGCGTCTGTTCTTTGTCATGACCGATGCCTCCCTGGTGGCATGTGGAGCCGTCCTTATGCAGAAAGACGCCAATGGGGATCTTCATCCCACAGCCTATTTCTCTAAAACCTTTTCCCCCGAAGAGCGAAACTATGACATCTATGATCGGGAACTCCTGGCTGTCATCCGAGCTTTGGAAGAATGGCGGCACTATCTCACGGGAACGCAACATCGCGTTACGGTCCTCACTGATCATAAGAACCTCACCTATTTCCGCCAACCCCAAAAGCTCTCCTGCCGACAAGCGCGATGGATGTTGTTTCTACAGGATTTTGATCTAGCATTTCAGCACACCCCCGCCTCACATATGGCCCCTGCCGACGCTCTGTCCAGACCTGCTGCTGAGGATATCGATGCAGACAATGCAAACGTGACCCTTCTCCCGGAAGAACAGTTCATCCGAACTATCGACCTCACCCTCTGGGAGAAAATCCTCCAGTCCACCTCTTCCGACCCCTTGGTCACTGACGCACTTGCCACATTGGCCGAAGACAGATCTATCCTCCCGCGTGTTTGCCCTGCCGACTGGCGCTTCGACAACGGCTCCCTCTATTTCCAGGGACGCCTGTATATCCCGGAACCCACCCGGCGAGATTTAGTCCATTCCATCCACACTTCTGGTGCTGGAGGGCATGCCGGCTTTTTCTGGCTTTTACACCTGTTGCAGCGCGACTATTGGTGGCCGGGGCTTTCCGGCTTTGTGAGAAAGTACATTTCGGGCTGTGCCATTTGCCAGACTTCGAAGGTTCTCACACACCCGACAATTCTGCCGGCAAACCCCATTCCCAGCACTGCCACGTGTCCCTTTCAGGTGATTTCTGTTGATCTCATCACTGATCTCCCCCTATCTGCCGGATTTGACTCCATCATGGTTGTGGTTGACCACAGCCTTACAAAGGGGGTCGTTTTCACCCCATGTACCAAAAACATCGACGCCAAGGGCATAGCCGCACTCTTTTTTCAGAAAGTCTTCCCCCGTTTCGGTTTGCATGACAAATGTATCTCCAATCGTGGGCCCCAATTTGCCTCCGCATTTGCTAGAGAACTTGCCTGACTCCTAGAGTACGACGTAGCTCTTTCCACCGCCTACCACCCACAAACCGATGGGGAAACCGAACGCGTAAATCAAGAGCTTGAAACCTATCTCCATATCTTTTGCCAAGGCAACCCTCATATTTGGGCTGAACTCCTTCCCATGGCCGAATTCTCCCACAACTCTGCTGCGCACTCTGTCACCAAACAAACCCTGTTCTCCCTCATGATGGGATATGAACCCCGTGCCTACCCCTCTCTCGGAAAAACGTTCCTCCCCGCTCTAGAGGAACGACTCACCCTGCTAAAACGAGCCCAAGAGGAGGCACAACACGCCCACCACGTAGCCAGGCAACAGATGGCAGCACGGGTCCGATCAAAATTCAAACCCTGGAAAGTGGGCAATAAGGTCTGGCTGGATAACAGGAATCTCCAAATGTGGTATGCCTCTCGCAAGCTAGCCCCCCGAAGGGAAGGGCCATTCGAAATAGAACGGGTAATCTCCCCTGTGGTTTACCAATTACAGCTCCCTCCCACCTGGAGGGTACACCCCGTGTTCCACACCTCCTTACTCTCCCCATATCGAGAGACTGCAGAGCACAGCCCCAATTTCATCAATCCGCCACCCGATGTCATCGCAGGAGAAGACCAGTACAAGGTCCAACAAATCCTAAGCCATCGAGGCACCGCAGGCCGAAGGCAGTACTTGGTCTCCTGGAAGGGGTATTCCGCAGCAGAGAACACTTGGGAACCGGAACGGAACCTAATCGGGGCACGACGACTACTAAATGCATATAAAGCAGCTCGTCCTAGGGAATTCCCCCCAACCGGCCGACAAAGACATCCCAACTGAAGGAGGAACCCCCTACGATACAAATACTTACCATGTTCTCCCTTCCCGCTCTTCCAACCCCTGCTTACGTCCTTCTTTCCCTTTATTTTGCTTTTGTCTTCTTCCCCCTCTTCCTACTGGGCCTTTGCGTCTGGGACTCCCACAGGCATATCATCAGTCTTCGGAACGACGTGCGTTACGCCGTCACTGTCTCCGCTCCGCCGCAGCCAGCTCTCCCCACCGATCACGACCTCCCAGACCCTACCCAGCCATAGGAATTACCCCGGGCCACGTGGACCTGGGGTTTTTCAGTGACGTTTCCAGGGGAGGACTCCACCAACGGAGGCTGGACCGGCAACGCCAATCCAGGGTGGTGAGTCCGAAGACGCAACCCACGCCCATAACGAATTATTTTCTTCTCTCCCTACTCATTATTTTGAAGTCCATTTTGCCTCCACTAGAGCAGGCACTTTCTACTTCATCCCTTTCGCCCTTCGCCCTTCTCAGCTAGTTTTTCAGAACAGTTCTTATATCCCGTCTTTCGTTCCCACTGCCAAACCCCGAATTTAGAATGGCAGACCCCGTTATTCCCCCATCTTTAGAAGATCGCCCCCTACTTCGATTAGATCGTCTCACAGATTCCCACGTGATGGGATTTATCTTCGATCTCTTGGACTCCCCCGATGCCGTGTTCACCCTGGAACTAGTCATCCGACGAGAGAATGACGTGTTCCTCCCCTTACTTCTTCGTCTTTATTCTTTCTACATTCATTCACGACGGCTCACAGTGGATCTCCTAGCCTCTTCCCGAACGATCGAGGAACTGGGACTCCCCCATTGGATCTCTTCGGCAAATAATCTCCATCATCTCGGTCAGGCAAGGACCACCCTCTTTGAGCTTTTCAAAGCAGCAGGGTTAATACCATTAATCTATCGTCTTCCTGAGAATGTCTATCTCCCCATTCTCCGAATTCATCTGGCCCTCCTCTCCGACGACGAGTACCGAGAGTACTACCACCGAGACCAACCTGTCAGTGAGATGGCTTCCCCCAGACACTCCCGAATCGGCTCTCCGGCACATGTCGTATCACACCCGGTATCACCGGAACCTGTACCCATTCCACTGCTGGCAGTTAACTTCGCCACTCTCATCCCGACCACTCCGCTGACCAACCCCTTTCCCGGAGCAGAGGTACCTGCCAGACCACGCCGAAGCCGATCCACCTGCGCCCAAGCTCTTAGGATCAGACTGGGATCGACCACACACAGCGAGACAGGGAGTAGGGCCAGTGAGGATGATTCGCCAACCATCACGCCAGCGCGAAGGAGGAGAGCGGTGTGCCACCGATGTGGATCACTCAACCATTACCAGGTTGACTGCATCTACTACTCCTGCCCCTTTTGCCATACCTCCGCTCCGGGACATCCACAATATGCCTGTCCCCTACGTCTTTGCACCACCTGCGGAGCCTCTGGACATGTGGCCGCTGCATGTACCCGAAGCAACCCCTATAACGGACGGCTGACCAAACCATCCCCGTCCCGACAGGGCACATCAACCGAGGCGCCCGTCTCCTCTCAGGATGTCTAAGACGGTGTCTCAAAGCTACGTCGGGGGTAATGTTACGGTAAACTACGGGCTGGCCCAATCTGCATCAGCCTTCATCAGTGCGCACATCGGAGAAATCCTTCCCTTGCAATACGTCGACGACTCCCTCCTTCCCCAGAATCACCTAGATGCGGCAATCCCTCTCAATGAGGAAACCTTGCCGTTGTACCTTGATCTGATGTCCATCCTGTGAGCCCGCCTTCCCCATTTGTACTTATACTATATCTGGACGTTATCACTCCTATGGCACGTCTCTCATCATGCCGCGTTTTCCCAACTACCATATTGAGTAACTCCAACTACCATAGACGGTACTACCACATCCAGTTGGTACAGCAATGCTCGAGTATTTATACGAGTCCATGTACAGTACTTTTCCCCAGCTAGTTCTACGCAATCTACGTGTAGTTGCTAGCCATCCACGAGTCCCAGCCCCGAAGGGATAGTGAGACCCGGACCTCTATTAGTCTTGCACCACTATTGAGGTGTGCTCGACAGCTAGGAATTGCACATACGCGTAACACATGGGAGCTATTTGTATTGTAATGGGTCCTCTTTCAGCTGGGGTGTTTTCATTGACCAGTTGAGGGGAAATCCTTTGGACAGGCAGTCTTATATGCATTTAGTAGTTGGCATGCCCCTGTTAGGTTCTGTTCCGGTTCCCAAGTATTTTCTGCTGTGGAATACCCTTTCCAGGAGACAAGGTATTGCCTTTGGCCAGCAGTGCCTTGATGGCTTAGGATTTGTTGGACCTCATACTGGTCCTCCCCTGCAATGACATCAGGTGGCAGATTGATAAAGTTGGGGCCATGCTCCATAGTCTCTTGATATGAGGAAAGTAGAGAGGCATGGAATATGGGATGTATTTTCCAGGTGGGAGGAAGCTGCAGTTGGTAGACCATGGGGGAGATTACCTGTTCTATTTTGAATGGGCCTTCTTGTTGGGGTGCCAGTTTGTGAGAGGCATAATGCATTTGGAGGTTTTTGTTATCTAGCCAAACCTTGTCACCAATCTTCCAGGGTTTGAATCTTGATCAGACTCATTCTGCCATTTGTTGCCTGGCTACATGATGGGCATGCTGTGCTTCCTCCTGAGCCTTTTTTAGGAGTGTGAGTTGTTCTTTCAAAGTGGAGAGGAAGGTTTTTCTGAGTGATGGGTAGGCACAGGGTTCATATCCCATCATGAGAGAGAAAGGGGTTTGTTTGGTGACAGAATGTGCTGCAGCATTGTAGGAGAATTCAGCCATCAGAAGAAGTTCGGACCAGGCATGTGGATTTCCTTGGCAAAAGATTCATAGGTATGTTTCCAATTCCTGGTTTACTCATTCAGTTTCCCCATCGGTTTGAGGATGGTAGGCAGTAGAGAGGGCGATGTTATATTTGAGAAGTTGCATGAGTTCTCTGGCAAAGGTGGAGGCAAATTGAGGGCCATGATTGGAAATACATTTATCATGTAGTCTGAACCAGGGGAAGACTTTCTGGAAAAGCAAAGAGGCAATGCCCTTGCCATCAATGTTTTTGGTACATGGGGAGAAAATTACCCTCTTTATAAGGCCATGGTCGACCATGACCAAGACAGGATCAAAACTGGCAGATAGGGGGAGATCTGTAATGAGATTGACAGAGATGGACTGGAATGGGGGGGTGGCAGTGCTGGCAATGGGGTTAGCTGGTGGAACAGTTGTGTGTGTGAGAACTTTTGATGCCTGACAGGTGGCACAGCCAGAGATGTACTTTCGCACAAAGCTGGAAAGCCCTGGCCACCAATAATCATGCTGTAACAGGTGTAGGTGTTACACATATGCATAGTCCTAGCTGTTGAACATGCTTTCTATAGTAGCGTGAGACTAGTAGAGATCCTGGCCTCACTATCCCTTCACAAAGGGACTCATGGATGGCTAGCAACTACACATAGATTGTGTAGAACTAGCTGGGGAAAAGTACTGTACATGGACTTGTATAAATACTTGAGCATTGCTGTACCAACTGAATGTGGTAGTACTGCCTATAGTAGTTGGAGTTACTCAATATGGGGATGGAGAAAACATGGCATGATGAGAGACACGCCATAAGAGTGGTAACATCCGAATGTGGAAGTGTAACTGTAGAAGTACAAATAAGGAAGGCAAGTGTTACACTCCCCTATTTCTCTACATAGTTTTCCACATTTTTCTAGTATTTTTCCATACCTTTCTAGCTTCATTCGAATATTCTATGAGTTTTCTATGGGTATATTCGTTAACCAATGGTTAGCTATTTCCCATTCGGTCTTAGTAGGTCTAGGACATCCTC
>JBBPMG010000767.1:0-13498 GCA_038090195.1 Boletellus deceptivus | reverse complement strand
GACGTAAGGACACCCCTTCCTTGGTAGAACATACGCTGATATTCCTTAGAACCGAATTTATGTCTTTCCTCGTGTCGCTAGCGACAAATGGCGCCACCCTCCCAGCATGTCGGCTGAGGAGTTTGCCAATCTTCACTCAATGAAGCACTTGGCTCAGCGCGGAGACGAGACATGGGACCACATGCAGGTCATCACTCATCGGTTCGCATACTTTCCGGGACTAGGATTGCCGGAGAACGGCATTTCGACGCTGAGGGCGTCCGCGGAGAGGAGGCATCGCAACCACAAGTTCGATATCGTCACGACAAGAAACGGACATGTTGGCGACCACGATTTTTCGCCTGCACGCACCACCGGCATCAAAGGTCTCTATGTCGACTTGTCGCAAGAGGATGTCGTGGGCCGACCGGTGTTGATCAGACAGTTCCAGAACGGTGACTTCGCACCCTATAGCACGCGCTCCAAGGATACAATTATGGCGTCCGCCAATCTACTCCGGCTGGGCAGACAGATTGTCCCAGACGGCACCTTCTTTGCCGATTGTCGCGACAGCGACATAGCCGTGTTTGCGGCCTGGATAAGCCATCGTCTATACCATGCCTATACGCTCCTGATGTTTTACACCTTCACAATCACTTCTGGGGAGCAACTCGTCGCAGAAGTCGAAAAACACCATCCCGATCCTCAATGGAAGACGCTCGTCAAGCTCGTGCTCAACCTCTACCCGAGCGAGCTCGTCACCTTGGCAAGGAGATACGGCATGCCCGCTGGCAGCGTTGAGGATCTTATTGCAGTCGGAAAGAAGCTTTTGATCAGTCTTGCCAAAGCAGGCGTGCGCCTCTTTGCACTTCTTACCATGTGCTCCGGTATCAACCCTGCTGAAATCGAGGCTAAGGATATGGAGGATGAAGAGGTCCAGCGTGCCGTCTTTGCCGAGCTCGCCATCGTCAAGGTCATAGAGTGGGCGAGGACATATTCTGGGTTTCCAAATCTGAAGATTGGATCCGGAACAAGAGCGTACGACGTCTCCATTCCTCAGGCAGATAGCACTCGAGAGTTTTACACATACAATCTCAAGACTGGAGATCTCGTTCCATGGCCGGCCTTACATGTTCTTCGAAAGATCAAGGCTCTGTATGCCACGCCAGGTCAAGCAGAAAAGGCCCTTCGACCGGATTTCATGTGCACGGACGAACCTGAGAAAGCGCACTTCTATTGTTGCGGAGTTGAAGCGGACACCTCTCACGGGTTCCGTCACCCAAGGTTTGACGCTGTGCTGCAAGGGGAAGAAGAATAGGAGTGGTATGTAGCTTGGCTTTCTTTCGTGTTTGGTATTGTTCTAATTGGATCAGTTTCAGGCATTGAAAGACGGATGCTCAACCATCGTTCTATCGGCATTTTCAATAAGTTGTGCTCAACCACCTCTCAGACGAGTTGTATTCATTCTTTGGCGACGGGTAGTTTTCACGTTCGTACGATTGTTCTCGGTGAATATAGGTAGCAAGCCGCTGTATATTTACAAAACATGTATTGCGGCGAGAACGACGAGATCACGTAAACTAGGATGCACACCAGCAATCTTAAGCGATTCTGTCTGGCGCCGTGACCTTCTCCTCCCCGCTCCCGGTTCTCCATCATCCGAGCCTAGCGTATCTCCATATTACCTTGAGACTTTGCCGCAGGCCTAGATTCGTATAGCCTGATGAGATCCCGCCGCCGACGCAAATCTTATTCTCCCTCCTGCCCTGCCAGAGCTTTAGGAACTCTTGTAACTCCTCCCAATGCAACGTGACGGACTCTCCTCCTATCCAAATTGTGAACTGGTCATCGTCGGCTTGGCTCCCGAAGACGATCATATCCGGCAAGGTGCATTCTCGGTCATCTAAGCTGATTTGGAAGTAGAAGCCGCCTTCTGGATCAGAGACCAGCTCCACGGCTTCGTCAAACTCTTCCCAATTGTTCGCCTCTATTGAGCCAACGGAGTGCGATGACGATATGCTGGCTTGGGCCTATCATAATGAGCAAACTGGAAATTCGGCCTTCCTGTTGATCTCACCTTGTATCGATTTTTCAGCAGCCATCTTAAGTTTTCCGACCCAACTAAGGCGCTCAGCTGTCTCCATCGGCCGGATTCCGTGTTCAACGATGCGAGCGCGGCAGGGATATCGCGGAGGGAATGAGGAATTTGGGAGCGTGGTTGGGAAAAGAGGGATTGTGACGTAGGCATGGTGTTCGATGTCAAGGCCTGACGATACCTAAGGGATTATAATACTCGCGTCCCTTCCGGATAGACAGCCCGACGGGGTCACGCGCTGTGATAGAAATGCCTTGATTGCTTTATTCAGGTACGCCTTACTCGATATAGGTGCGCCGCTGCGACACTAGGCATCGCAATCGTCCCAAATGAGGCGTCAATCTAACTGTTTAGGTAGTCGTGGCACAGGACATTCTTGGCATCAGCTAGCAACGAGAGCCGCGTTTCGCTCGGCCGACCCATCGCAGGAGGACCCTTACTGCGTTGACTGAAACGCCCCTGCGTGAAAGGGCTTGAGGCCCCTGGTCGTCAGCTGACTCTTGTCTCAAGAGATGATATGGGCAGCGCCTGACGATGTAACGCACTCTGCGGACAGGCTTCCTGTTCATTTATCCCATTCCTTTTTGAGCCAATGCCATGAGGTAACAAACGGCTAGGATGCTAAGGGGTAATTAATCTACCGGTCGCTCGCAAGCGAGAATGCAGGTTATTGTCGCCGTATTCAGAATCCTGCGTGAAGCTCCTTCAGCAGAAGGTTCTGCAGTGGCAGGCACCATTCTGTCACTCTCTCGATCGTTGGTGCGATGGGTGCGATGGAAACAGTATGATATGATTGAAAAATAAGAGATATAACGAAAAGTGCACCAAGCCACATAGCGACAATCATACGCTCGCTCTCTCTGCTGGCGATGCATCGTCCCTCAACCCGCTCCATGCGGCTAGGAAACTCAGCAGGGCGTGCCGACTGAGAATTTTCTCCTGCCCGCCAATCAGAACTTTGAATGTCTGGCCCCCAATTTGGGAGCGGACGACGATTGCCGCTTTGATGAACGCATTTGCCGTGCTCTCGACGGTGGCCGATCCTCCGGCCTGACTATCCAGAGCATAGACAATTTTGCGCGTTAGAGCGGGATCCGACCTTGATAAGTCGAGATTACTGCTGAGGATGTCCAGCATCTCCCGGTCGGGAACTAACATCCCGTCCTCGCAAACGATGGTTTCGAAGCTTTGGAACGCTGACAGCATGTTTGCGTAGCGAGCGCAACAGCCCGCCACTGGGCTGGTTGGAACATCCAACCGCCGAAGCAGGCTACATATCTCATAGTCGTGCAGTACAGCGAGATCGGCGACGAAATGGATCTGCTTTCTCAATACGACTGGTGGAGTGAAATCGAAACGTGACTCACAGATGCCATATTCACCCAGAACCAGCGCGCGCTTTTTGTGCCTAATATCCTCCAGATGAGGAGCCACTGAAGAAAGTTGCGAAAGATGCGAAGGAGTGACGTGAACATTGGTAAAGGAGCGTTTGGGGAGGGTGCGGTTTGAGAGTGGGGTGCGAAGGCGATCTTGAAATGGATCCGGAACCGACACGAATGTGAAACGTCAGAGGCTTCTGTTCGCGGCAATATCGCGCCGGTTCCTATTGTGCAGGTGCTGAGTAGTCTGCGGGTATGCCGTAGAGCGCCCATTACGAGAGCGGAATTACTATCGGCTGATTGTGACAATGTGAAAGACCGCAACTCCCTCGGCTATTCCGAATTGCCGTCTTGTGGTCGGCAGTTGCCGGCGAAGTGCCATGTGCTCGGTCTAGATCGAGGGTGAGCCCTGAGCTCACATGTGATGGTCGCTCCAAATATTGAGCATTCTGACATAGGGAAGTCCGGGACGGGCAACGGGCATGGAAGTCACGCAGAGCTGTGCAGAGGGTGCTTGGAACACAACGCCTCTCATGGAAATAGGGTACCATCATGAGCATTACCACCAGATCTGGATCTAGCCGCCGAAATTGGATAATTCATGATTTGCGTCGAATGAAGGGCCAAAATGCTGTAGAGGCGCCATACCCCACACCGCGCGTCGATCATGGCTGGCGTCAAAGGGCAGCTTTCGGCATCCTGAGCGAAGACACAACTGCCCCGCATCGACCCCAGGCGCCGAAATGGCCAACGCCTTCAACATGAGTTTGCGAAAACCTCATCACGTGACCTGACAAAGATCATTCCTAGGCTATGTTCTGTTGCGTGTCCCAGGAGGGGACAGAAATCATTGCAAATCCATCGGCAAACGCGCTCGCATAAATTCTATTTGTACAAACAGCATCGTCTCATCAAAACTCTGAAGGGGAAAACTATTGTTATTTTACAACTTCAACTTATTTGAAGTTCGTGTCCGAGACAATATAGCACTACAATAGAAATGTATGTTAGATTTTATTCGTTGATTTTATCTGAAAGTAAAAATGCATACCGTATCTCTCAAAAGTAGACTTCAACCTTTGGAACGTATTTGTGGTTCTCCAAGAACCCAACAACATACGCGTTTCCGAGGTCGCTGACTTCGGCAGGGTAGTTGCAGTCCGCCAACTTGAAACCCAGGCACTGCTTAAAGTCCCTCCAAAGGGTGTCGCGTTCGGAAACTTCATAGGGTGGGTTCACGACTGGTATCCCGCCGACGTTCTCGTTGTATACTCCGTTGTTAAACATCGGTTCGATTCCGCTCAGATAACCGACGCCTGCAGCCAACACCGGATCGTCTGCAACGGTGCCCTTCTTTTCGTCAATATAGCTTTGTGTGCGTTCAGTATGGCAACCACGCATCGATCAAGCCACATACCCTCGAACCTTCACGAAATCCGCAAGGACAAAATCGTCAAAATTCTTCGCCTTGACGTCGATCGCGAGTTGGCGATTCAACGCGAGTGACAGTAGGTTCTGCGTCGGAGCGTCAATGCACTTGCTTGCAAAGTAGCGGCTTGCCGTAAAGAAGACTGCGTTTGATATGGCCCACAAGCCCAAGAGGATTTCGTCGGCCGAAAGGGCTTCTTTGGAGGCGAGCTTTTCGAGTTGCCACGCGATAATCAAACTTGTGGAACGAATGTGCAAGTTAATGAGATTTGAGTAAGGAACGCCACCTTCCTTCAGTTCGGCTACCCTTTTATCGAAGATCGCGGCCCTATTGGCAGCTCCCAAGTCTTTTGGGGTTACAAAGCGGCCTATCCTCTCCTCAAATTTGTTGGGATCGAGGATGTTGCTGTTCGCTTGGGTGAGCTGAGCGGATTTGGCGAGCATCGTAGCTTGAATGATGGTAAACTCTTTACGCTTTTTCTCCCTTTCATCGCCCAACAGAGGTTCAAATACGACTCCGTACTCAGCATGTGACTTGGCTCGATAATAGTGGTTCATGATGCAGACGAGCTCAGTGGCAGTAACGCTGATCACTTGTTGAACAATTTCGTCGTCATCGATCCATAGTCTATCAACCCTAACGTCATTCGATGAGGTGGACGCCCCTTCGCGCTTCAGTTCCTGAAAAAATTAGTACGACGACACAGGATGGACCGAAACGAAATACCTCTTGGCTCTTAATCATAATGCGCGACACTGTGGAGAAAGGGAAGCCAGCTTTGATCGCGGCAGTTACCCAGATTGAATTCATGAACGTATTCCACGTCTCCATGAAGAGGAGCAAGCCCATTGCGGCCTCACTGGACCCTCTCAAGGTGTTGAGCAGAGCGGTATTGTAGATGTCGCGGTTGCGGCCGAAGATGGTAAGCTTCCGATTTGGATTGGAGGCATTTCGGGTGTTGTTGAGGAGGGCCCAGCCGCGCTCCAGTTCCTCCCGGGGCGACATCACTTGATCCCAACCTCCTTTGCCGATGAGACAGTGGCGAGCATCCTTGGCGAATTCCTCAAACGTCCGGTATAACCGCTCGTCACCCTGCGTGAATGGCTCGCCGCCATTGGTCAGAGAGTGGAACTTGCTGAAGGCAATGGTAGCAGCAGCAATGCGGTCCACATCAGCCGGTCGGCGATCGCCTCTATAGTAATCCTCGTCTTGATGACGTGGCTCTACTCCATCCGGCAGCTTGGGTGGTGTTGGCAAAGATGCCAAGAGTTTGTTATCTAGTGGAACAAGCGTCGTATCCTCCCAACTCCTGACGGTTTCATCGTCGTCTCGATTTTGCAACAGTTCCGCTGAGAGCCTGTCGCGTAAGCTCTCAAGGGGCTCTCTAATGGGATCGACGATGAGAAAACCTGCTATTCGGATAAGCAACCTATTGTGAGAATTAATTGACACCTATGGGGGTGCTTTGGGACGCGAGACTGGTCGGAAGAGCTCATCGCAGGAACTGAAATAGATTTGTGTGAAGTAGGCTAGGGAGAAAAGGCATCGAATTTCGGTCCTCTTATGCGTCCATCTTGTGGGAAAATCATGGCACGATTTTCCATAAATGCATCCCAAATTGAATGACCGCTATCAGTCTGCCTCAAGGTCAGAGCCTGCCCGTTTGGGCGGTGTCGTGTTCTGAGGTCTGCTATCTAAAAGGCAGTCACGAGTCGTTGACTTGTACCTCGTCCCAATCCATCGCTATCGGCTTGGTTTCTCGCATCCTGACAATGGATTTGTTGCTGCCGAAGCTGGCCTCAAAGTTGATTGGATACGGCAGTGGCAATTCGCAGGTGAGCTTGTCTTATACGGACGTAAGAGCCAGCTTCTCTGAATTTTGCTGCAGTGAGAGTTTCCCACAAAAGTCTTTACGTTATGGGTTAGTTCAAGAAGGGTCTGGAAACGGTTTAGATTGACTCGAATTGACATTGTCATGGCGTGCCACTGCGTGATTTCGGTGGAATTACTCGTACCTCCACCCCAATTGATCGATTGCTTTTCCTAATGTACGGCCGAGTATTGAATATCGATTCCGACGACGCATGTGGAGTCGTAGCGTAGAATTTCGTGGTATTCCTGCCGCGTTGCCTGTCAGCTTAATTGTTCTTCGCTCGGCAAGAGATTTGCAGTTGAATTGCTGTATATGACACGAGTTTTGATGCTTGGGTTGCATGAGGCAAACTTCGTAGCGTTTGTAGGCGAGGAAAACAAGCCGGTCACAGTCCTCACCACGGCTGGCAGTATTTAGCGAACCTCGCATTTCGGACGAGGATATCGATTCCGTGCGCCACTCTCGACGCAAAAGACGACGAGAAGAATGTAAATCGTAACAAGGAGAAGGAAGGGAGTATGCGCTGCATTTCCGGTCAGGGTGAGAGTAATATATATACATATATGTTACTCGCTCCGCATTACCACAGAGAACCATCTTGGCGGCTTGCCGTACCACTGCAGAAATCACATTGAATGCGCACGTTAGGCATTTGCTACGCGGTTGCTTGCGAGAGCGACCCGAGTTTCATGGTGAGACCACTCGATCTGAAAACTCTGCTAGAGACTCCGCCGTCTGCTATTTAGGCAAAGGCAAGACGCCGTCAAAGATTTTTACGCATCCCCCAATCGATTTTATGGGTCGAATTCTACGCTTCCTATGGAAGCACAAAGGAAAGGTACTCTGCCTTTCTACGCCAATTTACTTATGATCTGACATTCTTAGATCATATTCGTCTTTGATAGTGTTCTTCTCTGGGATGGGGAGACTATTGACTTCTCCCACTGCGACGCTTTTCAAATCGAGAGGAACGGCTCTCTAGCGGGCTTCATGCAGATGCTTGGCGCGAGTGGCAATGGTTACCATGTGCTGAGTGGGTGGTTTTTTTGGGCTGGACGGCGTATCAATCTAGTCCTCGAGACCGTGCCCGTCGTTTCGGAGGTGGCCGTTAACCTTGGGGCTTTCACCGATAACCAGTTAGCTGGTGGCCAGCTTTTGATCAGGCTCAAAAACCCTACGTCCAACCAACGGCAGTCGTTCGTTCCAGCACTCAGAAGTGCACTTAGCGCTCCAACTATCCCTCTATCGGCTATGGGTGTGTACGCCGTGGAGCAAAAAGGGGATGAGATCGTCGTAAAATTCGAGATCAAAGAGGCGATCAAAAGAGTTTCAAGCAAGTCTGCGCTCGTCCATTTCGAGCCTGATGCGAACGAGGTTATAGAGGATGGGATGGACTTAACATTACCAACATATTATTCAGATATTCTGCCTTTTATTTATCGTAATTAGTATATTTTATTCGAGCAAAGCAGTTTTGGTTGCTGTAAATCTATAATCGTTGGTAAACCGCGTCGGTGTTGTCATAGTTGTTGACACCAATAAGTTACCGCGCATGACGCCAATTGCATTGACGCTGAAGTATGGATAGTCCCGATGGAACTGTCAGGAAGCTGGTTCGCGACCGAATAATTCCCATTGCAAGAGCGGAATTACTATCGGCTGATTGTGACAATGTGAAAGACTGCAACTCCCTCGGCTATTCCGAATTGCCGTCTTGTGGTCGGCAGTTGCCGGCGAAGCGCCATGTGCTCGGTCTAGATCGAGGGTGAGCCCTGAGCTCACATGCGATGGTCACTCCAAATATTGAGCATTCTGACATAGGGAAGTCCGGGACGGGCAACGGGCATGGAAGTCACGCAGAGCTGTGCAGAGGGTGCTTGGAACACAACGCCTCTCATGGAAATAGGGTACCATCATGAGCATTACCACCAGATCTGGATCTAGCCGCCGAAATTGGATAATTCATGATTTGCGTCGAATGAAGGGCCAAAATGCTGTAGAGGCGCCATACTCCACACCGCGCGTCGATCATGGCTGGCGTCAAAGGGCAGCTTTCGGCATCCCGAGCGGACGAGCGGCTTTATATGCATTTAGTAGTCGCCGTGCCCCGATTAGGTTTCGTTCCGGTTCCCAAGTGTTCTCAGCTGCGGAATACCCTTTCCAGGAGACCAAGTACTGCCTTCGGCCTGCGGTGCCTCGATGACTCAGGATTTGTTGGACCTCGTACTGGTCTTCTCCTGCGATGACATCGGGTGGCGGATTGATGAAATTGGGGCCATGTTCCGCAGTCTCTCGATATGGAGAGAGCAAGGAGGCGTGGAATACGGGGTGTACCTTCCAGGTGGGAGGGAGCCGCAATTGGTAGACCACGGAGGAGATTACCCGTTCTATTTTGAATGGTCCCTCCCGTCGGGGAGCCAGTTTGCGAGAGGCGTACTGCATTTGGAGATTCCTGTTGTCCAACCAGACCTTATCGCCCACTTTCCACGGTTTAAATTTTGATCGGATCCGTGCTGCCATTTGTTGCCTGGCGACATGATGGGCGTGCTGCGCCTCCTCCTGAGCTCGTTTTAGTAGAGAGAGTCGTTCTTCCAAAGCAGGGAGGAACGTTTTTCTGAGAGAGGGGTAGGCACGGGGTTCGTATCCCATCATGAGGGAAAATGGGGTTTGCTTGGTGACGGAATGTGCTGCGGCGTTGTGAGAGAATTCGGCCATAGGGAGAAGTTCAGCCCAAATGTGAGGATTACCCTGGCAGAAGATGCGGAGATAGGTTTCGAGTTCTTGATTTACTCGTTCTGTTTCTCCATCAGTCTGTGGGTGATAGGCGGTGGAGAGGGCAACGTCATATTCAAGCAAACGGGCGAGTTCTCTGGCGAAGGCGGAGGCGAGTTGAGGTCCCTGATCAGAAATGCATTTGTCGTGTAGGCCGAATCGGGGGAAGACTTTCTGAAAAAAGAGTGAGGCTATTCCCTTGGCGTCGACGTTTTTGGTGCAAGGGGTGAAAATTACCCCCTTCGTGAGGCTGTGGTCGACCACGACCATGACAGAATCAAATCCAGCAGATAGGGGAAGATCAGTGATGAGATCGACGGAAATGGACTGAAATGGCCGAGTGGCGGTGCTGGCAATGGGATTCGCCGGCAGGATCGTGGGGTGTGTGAGAACTTTTGACGCTTGACAGGTGGCGCAACCGGAGATGTATTTTTGCACGAAACCAGAGAGTCCCGGCCACCAATAGTCGCGCTGTAACAGGTGTAAAAGCCGGAAAAAGCCGGCGTGGCCACCAGCTCCCGAAGTGTGGACGGAATGGACCAGATCCTGCCGGGCAGGTTCCGGGATGTACAGGCGACCCTGGAAATATAGGGAGCCATTGTCAAAGCGCCAATCGGTTGGGCGGACGCGCGGGATGATAGATTGATCTTTTGCCAGCGCGGCGAGGGCGTCAGCGACCAAGGGGTCTGACACGGTGGAGTGAAGGATTTTCTCCTGGAGGGCGAGATCGATAGCGCGGATGAACTGTTCGTCCAGGAGAAGGGTTACGTTCGCGTTGTCGGAATCCGTGTCTTCCGTGGTATTCCAAGACAAGGCGTCAGCGGGGGCCATATGGGAGCCCGGGGTGTGTTGAAATGAGAGATCAAAATCTTGTAGGAACAACATCCACTGGGCCTGTCGTCGGGAGAGCTTCTGAGGTTGGCGAAAGTACGTTAGGTTCTTATGATCAGTGAGAACAGTAACGCAATGTTGCGTCCCGGTGAGATAATGCCGCCACTCTTCCAGTGCCCGAATGACGGCGAGCAGTTCTCGGTCATAGATGTTGTAATTCCGCTCCTCCGGGGAAAATGTCTTGGAGAAATACGCCGTGGGGTGAAGGTCCCCGTTGGCATCCTTCTGCATGAGAACGAGGCCACGAGGGAGGCGTCAGTCATAACAAAAAATGGATGCTCCACTTTTGGGAGCTGGAGAACCAGCCGAGAGCAAAAAGCCGCTTGTAGGGCTAGAAAAGCTTTTTGACATAAGTTCATCCAGTTCCATGCCGATCCTTTCTTGGTGAGATCATGGAGAGGCCGACAAATCTCGGAGAAGTTGGGGATGAACTTGCGGTAGAAGTTACAAAACCCTAGGAAGGATCTGACCGCTTTGACTGATCGCGGGGGTACCCATTCCCGAATAGCTTTTAGCTTGACCGGATCCAAAGTGATCTGTCCGGGACGGATGATCATCCCCAAGTATTCGACCTCTTGGACGTCAAAGAAGCACTTGATAAGTTTGAGGAACAATTTGTGCTCCCTCATGTGTTGGAGAACTTGGCGGGTCCGTTGGTGGTGGGTTGCCAGGTCCCCGTCTGTGTGGATGATGAGGTCGTCCATATAGATCAATAGCCATCCTTCTGCCACCATGTCTCGGAAAATATCGTCCATTAACGCCTGAAAGGTCGGTGGGGAATTGCAAAGTCCGAAGAACATTACGGTTGGTTCGAAAAGACCGAACGCAGTGATAAACGCCGCTTTCCATTCGTCGCCCTCCTTTATTCGAACGTTGTTATACCCCCATCGTATATCAAACTTGGTGAAGATCGTAGAGCTTTTTAGTTGATCCAGAAGCTCTGAGATCAGGGGGAGAGGGTACGTGTTCTTTACCATGTGTTGGTTAAGATATCGGTAATCCTGACAGGGGCGTAATCCTCCATCTTTCTTTGAAACAAAGAAGAACGGTGACACCTGGGGCGACTTGGAAGGCCGTATTTTTCCGGAAGCAAGGTGTTCATCAACAAATTCTTTACATGTGGCCAACTCTTTGGGGTTCAGAGGATAGGCTTTAGCGACTTTCGGTAAGAAGTCACGCGTGACATCTATTGTGTGGTCGTACGGTCGCTTTGGCGGTAGTTCCCCTTTAGTTGGTTCCCCGAATACGTCCTCGTACTGCTGAAATTCTTTGGGCAGTTTTATACTGGGTTTTTCCGCTTGTTGTGCCAATTCGGTGGATAACGTAGTTCGGGCGATGGCGAGATGGTCGAGTTCGAGGAACCTTATGAGATATCGTTGTTCTATAGGATCGGTTCTGGGCTTTTTTGGTGTAATGGACACGGTCCCATTTTCCCAGTTGATATGTGGGTTGGTTTCTCGAAGCCAAGTGATTCCTAGGATTAATTGCTCCTTCCCACAATCCAGGACTAAGAAGGTCCTAATTTCCTCCTGTTTGGCTAGTCGTAGTGTCAGAGTAACTGAGTGCCTGATAAGACCTCCTTGGTTTCCTGACCCGTCTACGTTATTGGCGATGAATGGTTTCGGGAGGCGGTCCATTTTCCAAGAATTTGCTTTTACCAGATGTTTGTGGATGAAACAACCGGTTGCCCCACTGTCGATTAGGGCGGTAATGTCAATGGATTTTTGCGATCCTTCTTTGTATAGGCTGACGGGGAGTTTGATTGCTCTAGAGTTTGTTCCTAATACAAAGATGGGTGCGATGTCTATAGGAGGAGTAGCCATTGATTCTACCCTCCTTTCTAAAAATCCGGTTCGACGGAGATGGCACGAACCTCCTGTCCTTCTTCAGGGGTTGTGCAGACTTTGAGAATTCGAAGGAGCTCATTCCGGGAAAGATCGCTGTTTTGGATGAATTCTCCTAAGGCGTCTGTTCCTACTGCTGCCACGGAGGCAGAGGGTCGTCGATGGGTATTCCCAAGGGATCGGGGTTTCCCCCCTTTCCTATGGTTACTGGATCAACACCCGACTCGGTGGCATATGAAGCATTTATTATTCTTCATATGCTCTGCTCGCTCTGTGGGGGAGAGTCTAACAGAATCGATGTCCATAGCGTTCGGATCTCGCGTGGGGGTGTTCCTGGTCACAGGGGAGAACGGGAGATACGAAGTTCGTTCTCTTATCTTTTTCAATCTTCGGAAGTTTTCGTCAAAGACATGGGCCCTCTTTATCCAGTCTTTCCACGTCGTGGGCTGGGGGTTAAGTGTCGCCATAGCGTTGGCGAGTTTCCCGTCTACTCCTCTTCTTAGCACATCGATGAGAATGTTGTCGTGTCCAGTGTCTAGTTTGCTTCGATACGCCTGTAGTTCGAAGTCCGAGGCATATGAGTCAAAATTCCCTCGTCTGAGTCTTTGCGGGATATTCCTTTCTTCGGTATCTGGGAAGTCGCCTTGTTTTAGATCGTAAATGGTATTCCTGGCCCGTTCCTGTTGTCCGGAGGGGACGAAGGCCGACCGGAATGCTGCGAGGAAGTCGTCGTAGGTGGAGTCAGGGGCTCTGTTGTACCAACTTTCGGCGAACGCTGCTCCTCTGCCTTTGGTAAGTTTGTTAAGGCAGGTTAGGATCATTACTGGCTCATTCTTCTTGTAGATATGTTCGTTGATTGCGAAGTACGCGTTCATTGACATGATCCATCTTTCGGCATCCTCGGGTTGTCCGCTAAAATCTCCGGGGAGCGCGGCGCAAAGTTCCCCTTTCTTATCTGTCGTATTAGCGGTAGCGTCGGCCATTTCTTCGTCGGTATCTGATGTTTCTGATGCTGCTGGCTCTATTCTGATGAGAGGCGAGGGTAATGGTGACGGGACGGTCAGTTCCGCTGTGGTCACAATGTTGAGAAAAGACTAGTTAAGGTCTAGCATATGCCTAGTTCACATAATGGACTGGACATACTGTATAAACATAACTAACTAGTCAAGTATCAACTATACTAAACCCCAGAACAACGAACACGAACAAGTGGTGCGCCTAATAGGGGCTATTTCC
>JBBPMG010000766.1:0-12269 GCA_038090195.1 Boletellus deceptivus | reverse complement strand
CTCGTAGCCCGCGTCCGATCCGTCTTGGAAGACCACCTGGGTGCCCGCAGCATGGCATCCGAGTCGTGGCAGTGTAGCTTCCGCAGGGTGCGCGCCACGGCGGGAACGCGCCCTACGTAGATATGAATCCCTCATCCTACCCTCTTTGCCCAAGCCACCATCCCACAGCTCTACAGGAATCCTGAATTTCGCACTCGTCGTGGGCGATTTCCTTGGCTCTGAGTCTCGTCCGACATCAGATTTAGCAGCGCACTCGGACAGTGATTACAACCCGGTGGGAAAACTCGTCGCCAATCGGTGTCTTGGTCCTCTAACCGATCGTACTCGACGGCCCATTGGGGAAGCGGGTCTGGGATTGCATACTCGGATGCGTAGAGAATGTATGCGCAGCATCCGCAGGTCACGTAGGACAGCCGTGCGTTTCGCTTAGATGAAACAAGTAAAGGCGAGAACCTTGGGTATGAGCGGTCCCCTTTTCAGATCTAGCGGAGGACTGTTCACCCCGACATTTGAACGACGAGCAACGACTCCATGTAAATCATGGGATTGAACGAACCTATAGAGGGCTGGCATGAGATGACCAGTTTCCCAGAAGCACCACTGCGTTCTACAATATCCTCCGGTAGCTGCGTGCGGATGCAACCAACAACCTCGTGCTTCTAATTCTGGGGTTGGGAGACATCTAGACGGTAAAGATGGCAACAGTGACGCCATCATAGGGCAGACGGAAATGGCAGACTGAGAGATGGAGGTGGAGTTTGCCAGTGGCCGAATCCCCACTGCATTGTAGCAATGGGCGTCATCATGATCATCATGATCTCGCCGCTTGCAGAAAAGTCAAAGGGGTCCAATACTGCCGCGTTTGACTCGCTCAAGGGTCTAGAACCAATCCATTTCTGCCCATAGCCATGGCGCCCCACTGAATGTGGGCGTCCGCAGTGTCTGTTGAACCAATTGATGGATAATAATCCTGTGCGCCTGCCCGATCTGTTCCATCGTCTCTTTTTTTTTTAGTCACCATCGCATATCACCTGAGCCATTTGCCAGTGCCTGGCAGTACCTCCGTCTCCTATCCTCTAAAAGTTGCATACCCAAGCTGTAAGTGTTGACACCTACATGATCACATTACGGTACCCGTGGTTCGCGGGTTCAAAGGGCTGCTGCCAACCGAGAGAAGTACGGCCTCTGACCTGACATTTGAGTCAGCCCGAAGGGATCCGTTCTGTCGGAATTCCACAGGTGGTCTGATCGGGAGCAAAGGCCGAGCGGTGTGTTTATGCTGTTATGCGGTTGTCGTGGCGCGTACCGTATGATGCCGCTTGCTGTGGATGCCGACCAGCAAACGTAAGCCGTGGTTATAGCATGAATCTAGGAGCCCACAAACCGCGCAGGATGCCTCAACCGAGCTGAAGAGCGGCGATGATACAGCATAGAACGAAGGTAGAGGCGTGGGGGGCATCGGGGAGAGCGACAGGCTCAGGCCTAGTGTTCCCATGGCTGTCTACACCATTGCAATGCCACTGATCTGATTTATTCCAACTGTAGACGAAGGGGTCCGTGCCCCTCCCATCGTCAACATTCAGTCTACGATACAAGCATGACATACGGGCTGCTCGTTGGACATTACAAGGGAGTAAAAAAAAGCGAAACAAGAGGATACGAACACTTGTGCAAATCCATAACAGAGTGCAGGATCTCGGGGAAACGGACGGTCCAAATAAAAAAAGCGTCGTTCAATGCGAAAAATAGAAGCAAGGGAAATAACCATTCGAGGACAAGTCCATGGTGCCAAGAAACGCCAGGTGCGGCAGTCAATGCCAACCAGAGGAAAGCAGGAAGAGGGGTCATGACCTGTCGTGATGTTTGCGTTGCAACATGATGGGAGTCATACAGACTCGTTATAAATGGTAGGATCGAGTCAACGGAAATCGTTGAGTCTTTGAGCAAGCGCGTGTACAACGTTTTCTGGGAGTCCGAATTCTCTTGCGAGCGCGCCGTACGGTGAGCCCACAGAAGGCAGATCCCACATGACCGGCATGAGAAATGGCCGCATATGGGCTGCAGGATAGTCATGTTGTGCAGAGAACACAGAGGTGTAAGCCTTGTGAATAGTTGCCAATGTCGCAACTTGTTCCTCTGTAAATACTTTGGAAGCCAGAAGTCAGGATGACTACACAGGTGAACACCCTTCGAGCTTACCTCGGCAGTTAATAGCAACTTCCAAGAGTTCGTTAAGGAGCTGCGGTTCATCACGAGGGATACACTGCCGGTAGCGAGCTCCAAGGATGTCAAGCGCGGCTAGAATAAATTAGCTACACGACACCTGTCAACGAGAGCCTACTTACTGTGCGTGATGTCTGTACAGCTCAACTGATCAACAAGAACTGCGAGCGTACCAAACAGGGTACTAACAGAACAACGAATCACTCATCTTGACATCCCAAAAGATCCTGCTGTCGACGTCCACTGGGAACTTGGACAGAATACTAATAAGTAAATGGAAGGGAAGGGTTGCCACCTTCAAGAAATGCGACTAGATGATGAACCGCATAAGCGAACAGTAATGGTAGAGGTTTCACTTACATCAGGCTGCTGGATCAGATTCAATAATGAATCGAGCTCCTCTTTCGACATCAAAGACAATGATTCATCCCGCAGTCCGGAGATCGAAGGCCGGGAACCATTCCAGTCACCCTGCCATGATGGGAATAACTAGTAGGAGGAATTGAGCTTCACATCACCTCACATGAAAGTAGACGTACCGCGTGCATAAGCTCACTTTGGCTACTGAGGGTGACAGTGACCCCGCGCGCCCGCTTTCCTTTACCAAGTACGGAGTTTTGTACTGATCGAAGTGCTGTTCTCGCAATATCTTCTGTAGAAAGCTCAACGTAGGCATGACTGCACGTTTTCCCTCGATGGTCCAGAAGTATGTGAACACGGACAATCGGATGCTTCAACCACGCAGCGACAACCGGAGGGGTGATATCCTGGAATTACATTGTCAGGCACGTGAGGAAATCCCACTTTGAGTGACCCACCCAAGGAACGTTGTCGATGCGAAGAACCACATTTTCTGCTTTTTGCGCTTGGGGGCCAATGGATAATGAAGGTGAGTGACGCATCTGAGCACTGCAGAGAGACATAGCGCTCATCAAGGATGGCAGAGGACTAGGATTGAATGTACTCGGTAGGAGTGGGGGTTCACCTAGTACCGATCGTTGCTGTAACGGTGAGGGTGCGATATCCAGGGAAACATGGAGGGGTCCCTGAGTGACAGTGGATGCTGAAGCATCATCGTCCGAGGCAGCTTGCAAATCGAAATCGTTGACAAACATCTTGCAGACAGAACAACGAATATCTTTTTCACCCACAATGTTGAGGGCGCTCGTCATGCAAGCAGAGCAAAGTAGATGCCTGCAGGGAACAAGGACCGCCATCCGATCACCTGCGCAACCACAGACAGAACAAACCGTGTGGGACGACATAGCAGGAGAAACGTTGAACACTTCAGAATACGAGTCTGAAAGATGCTGTGGGACGGATTCTGCAATCGTCGACAGTCCAGAGCCGTTGAAGGGATCTTGTAGGACCAACGTCTGAGCTGCAGTGGAAAAAGATTGTGGGTACGGTTCAAAAGTATTTTCATCGATGTCGAAAAGCTCAGTGGAAAGCTGAAATTGGCACGCGGTACGTGAGTCACACTGAAATTAATGGAATATACGACAAGAAAGTACACACCTGTCCGAAAGAGGGGCGACGGCGGGTGTGTGCGGGATCCGTCATGCTTCCTTTGAATTTCAATTGGCTGGAGTTTGTAGGTCTAGGTGGCGGTGTATTCAGGATACCAAGGGCCCGCCTTGCTGGCGTCCTGTGTGCGTGCGGAGAAGAACATATGGGCTGAATGCTCGACTGTGTACGAGATCGGCGGTGGTTCGGAAGGAAGGGAGGGGAGAGGAAAGCTGTACGGGGACAATGTCAGAGACTATTCAAATTGGGAAGCTTGGAAATAACGGACGTTCTTCGCCTGCAAAAGGTGTCGAGCTGACATCGGAAGGAGTAAGGTCGCTGGCTGCATATATGCGTTCAGCGGATGGGTTGTAGATGATCCAAATCAGAGTGCGGATACAGAAAAGAGAGGTGTAAGTAAACTAAACTTCCAGAAGAAACGCATATACGGACCCTCATCATCACCAAGGCTCGAGTCATCAGCAGTAGTTACCTTTATGCCATTTTCGTTGGCACGTGAGCGCCAGTTTGCTGCGATACCTGCTAGACTCTTGTCGGCTGAGTGGGCGGTGGTTTCATTTTCGGGTGAATGTATGACAGGAAATCGCCTGAAGCTCACTGCGGAATCCGGTGTGTTGATTATCGATCCTGAGTTTGTAGAGAAAGAACGGAGACTGAGAGGCGTATAAGGTGTAGAAGTGGTGCTCGCTGGAGTGACTGGTGAGCGATACAGGGTCTTTTGGGAACGTATTATGCGCTGTGGGGTGACCGGAAGGCCTAATGCTCGTTCTGCTCTATTGAAACGAGAGGCAGCGGGAGACGTGGGTGCGGATGAAGGAACTACAGGAACGGAAAGAGAGTGCTTATGCATGACGACCGTGGTACCTACAATACGCGCGAAGACATGAGTAAAAAAGGATGAGACAAGTGCGACGAGGCATCACAAGAGTAGTATAAACTTACCTTGGACTGAGTGGAGACTGAACAAGAGCAAGCAGATGGCGATATGAGGGAGATAGAAAGCAAGGCAGGGACTCTCAAGGTGGCTCGCAGAAAAGAGAAACAGCTTATAAAATAGTGATCGGGGCGGTTACAAATGTTGAATATTTCCTCGACGGTGCTCTCTTGAGGGTGCCAGGGACGACGGCGGATGGCTTGGGGTGGTCTACCAAAGTAACACTAAACGTGAAACAGAACAAGCTTTGGGATAGAAAGTACATCGTGGGAATTTTCTTAAAGAGCGCGTCGCGTAACAGTCACGTGCCAGCAAAACACTTCGGTCGGATGACTGGCACCACCACAGTACAGACCATGTACTGTACTATCTCGCCCCGCCACGAGCACCTTCCAAGCGATCCACCTCCGATACTTATTCATCTCTGTGCGTGTGGACGAATATACTATAATTGTGAGCGTGAAGCCCCTCTGCTTTTCGACGCTGGCTGCTCCGGCCTTCGACAGCTGCTTTACACCGTGACCCCGCGAGTGTTATCTCCTCATCCCCAGCATGATGGGCAAGGAAAACAAGAACTGAAACTCGGGATATGCGCTGTTAATTAGTGGTGTTGTCGTTGGTTTCACGAGATCCGAAAATTGGAAACCGTTGAATCGGCTTTAAGAGCGGTGATTGATTTCTCTTGGTATCCGTTCCATAAGTATATGCACAGGCATGATGAACACTCTCTGGGAACCCGAGGTCCGTGGTCGGACAATCATCACCGACTCACTAACAGTTCGCTTTGACAGGAGACCGTGGTTATCTATACATCGCAATGGAGGATGAACTCAAGAGCTTAGTCGATTTTTCATTGGTATCTGCCCCCATCCGATGAGTACGCTCATGCTGAGATGATAAAATCACCTCTATCCGATAGACCACTGGATATTGAATGAGGACTTGATGCTGAGGTATGTTAGAACTCCTTTCCATTCGATTTTGATGCGTCTATGGTTCCACAGTCTCAGTCTCTCCCATTGCCTAAAATCATCCTTGTCTGCTATTCTATGCCCCATTAGGCCCTCTGTGACTTGCTGGGCAGTGCATTTCATTGTTCCGCCCTAATCCTTTCCAAGTTGAACCCATCGCCATGCCAGTGACTTAGATGGTCTCAGTGCTTGTATAACAGTCTGTTGAAACTAACATAAAAGTTCATCCTAACCGCTATCATGATTCATGACCTCCGGAAATCTGAGATTAGTCTGGTTCATTGGAGAAGTACTGTTGGAGTTACAATGTGTACAATCTTTGTCTTGTGTAAGCGTCAAAAATATTGGCCGAGAACTCGGCTGTTTCGGCTCCGACCGCTTGAAGGGGCGGCCATTACACACATCTCGGAGGGATGCTAGCGCCGACTTCACTCATGCTACAGTCTGCAGGGCCTGGGATTAGAATCAAGTAGGCCCACATTAATATTTCCCTTTTCACTCTTGACTTTGGCGTCATAATCGTCGTGTTAATTGAATGACGGCACGCTCTTTCCCTGATCAAGTGCTGTCAATTGCTTCTTTTTTTTTTTGCACCGAGAAAGTCACGCGGCACGGACGGTCGCGAGTTCTCCATGCGTACAGAAGCTTCGTCTGCTCATCCGAATCTCAGCCTGAAGTTCACCGTTACCTAGCGTTGCGCCCGCAGTCAGCCGGCATTACCCAGCGCGCTATGAAGTCCTTGTTTCTTTTCTTTTTTCGTGCGATCTAATACGGTTCGGCCTGCGAGTTGAGTACGGCGAGCTCCTCCAGTTCGTGCCATTGTGAGTTTTGCGAACCCTTCTCGTGCGTGTATGACGAGCTGACACATGTTTTATCTCCCTTCCGTAGACCGTCAAGAGCCAGGCTCCATGTGGCGACGGACACGCGCCTGCAGGGACTCAGGGAGGATGCCGACGGACTTTAACAGGTAGACTAGTAGCCTTCCCTGCGAAAGGGAAGGTTCGGAGCGTAATTCGACTGGAAGGAATGGTCATGCGCCTGGCGAATAGCTCAGGGTCGGTCTGCAGAACTTGAGCGAGCCAAACTTTTTATGGGACCATGTTCCCAAGGTGATAACCCCCCCAAATTTCTGCGATGGAACCGTGCTCCAAGCCGTGTCCCCATGCTCGGAACTTGGCATGCATAGTCAGAAAATGTTCCTGTCCTGAGGCTAGCGCTCAAAACTTGAATGCACTCTGGCGACGGACCGATTTCACATCTATGATTTGGCACTTGCACGGAGAATACTGCAATTGGGATGATGCACGTGTGGTCGATGACCAGTCCCCTCTGTGACGGTGCTGCATTCATAAAGCAGTCAAACCCCGAAGTACGGGCGGCAGTGCGAGGCTAACATAAACCCTGGCCTTGTCTATACGTGCCTTCCCAAATTCTCACTGGCTGACAGTGCGTCCCTTGGGCCGCCAACTGCTTCGGCGCTCGCGCCTCACGAACCCCGCAGATCACCCGTTTAAATGCGCTCACGCGTGACACATCCGTAGGGCTGCCCCTCCTCTCTGAACTTGCACGACCAATGGCGAGTTCGAAAAGTTTGGCCGATTTCTATGCGCCGATGTATTGGGGTGAGGATTATTCTTCCGCGTCTCACAATGTCCTGTGTTGATCTACGAGGCAGGCTACGTAGGGGCCACGATGTGAGCGAGTCGCTATCTCACAGAGATACTGAGTTGAAACGATTATTTGATCTAGGCTTCTTGGGACGACCTATATCCAGGCAGGAATCTATTTCAGTCGGAGCACAGACACAGCTGTCTTCCAAGTGTTGGTTCGTATTCACATTGCTCGGTTGGTTATTGTGGGACGACCTTCTCCGAATTGGTGAATGGCAGGTTGCCGCAGTCGTGTAAGTGACAGCTAAACCTGACTTGGCATGTCCTGCTAAATTCTTTTTTGCTTAGAGCCTTTGACACGCTGGATACCGTGTTGATGTCGGCGACGATGTATCACTACTTTGTGAGTGAGCCTGATGTCTGCGGGGCGTCGGCTCAATCATCCCTGGCTGTTTTAGATCAGAAACTTCGGTGACTATTCCAAGTTCATGGGCATCGTCGAGTAAGTGGCCAATCTGCCCGCAAGTACTGCGTTCCAATCCAAGCCGCTAGCGTGTGGTGGTTAGAAAGCGGAACAACGTGCATTATCACTGCAGCGTACGTAGAGATCACATTTGAACATCAACGGGGTGACTGAAGTTATCTTCAAGAGTACAGATTTTCTTCGCTACTAGGATTTACTCGAGTGAGCAGACAGTCGACGACTCACCGAAACATTTTTAATCAAGGAATCAAGTCATGCAGCAGTACCCTATCTTGCCACGGTGGAGTACGATACTGCCATTACTGATCGTCAGTTATTCAGGTGCATGCTCCGTCGCTGCCAGTCTAAACGAATCTCCACAGGTCATTACCGCTGTCTGCGGACTAGGTGCGTTTCTAGGTCAGGAAAGACAGCACACCTGGTTCATGGCTACATGCAACAGGTGCTGGGTTGGGTAAATGGATAATTACACAGGGTCGATCATTATGCTGATTGTTCGTTGTAGCAAAGATGGTACTGATACCCATACTTGCGTCTTCGCACGATCTAGGAAACATCCGTTTGTTCGCAAGTATTGTTGTTTTCCTGATGTTTCCTCGCTGACGCCAAAGAAGTAGATTGCGACTTGTTCGGAAGAGTCTCTGGCGGTAGTGTCTGATGTGATCACGACCGTCACCCTCTGCTACATCCTTGCGTCAGCTCCTGGCGGAGTCACAAGGTGGTCTCGTGGTGCGACGTGAAGGCCTGCTGACTGATTCCGTGGCCGCAGGACCCGATCACGGATCCGGGGGCTGTTCTACTTCATACTTACTCGCGGTGTCCTTGTCACCATCGTACAAGTCAGCACGATAGCGATCTACGTCATGGCTCCTCTCGAGCTGTACTCGTAAGAGAACAGGCTGAAGTGGAGTGGTGCTAGTAATCACGTTTGCTCGTCAGGATGCCGTCTCACCTGTGCAAGAGTAAAGTGTATGCCAACACGTTGCGTATGTCTTGATATGGCTCCGCGCACGTTTGTGACCTAACAGCACTGCCAGTTGCGATGTAAGTTGGCGAACATCTACCGGGGACGCATTGACCTGGCCTATTTAAAAGGCTCAATTCGAGAAGAGGTGCTGAGAAATGGTCCATAAAGCAGACAAATGAATACCATTTGAGCGTGGTTGCTCAGGAAAGCGATGATGAGGAGTGATTCCACTCTGTGACATTAGTTGGAGGTCCTGGCACGAAATGTCAAGGCTGGTGTCGTCGGCTAGCGCGTACATGGTGCTGTGTAAAGTATTAGCTTTTGGTATGGCCGAGCGCGCGTTGTGGGCCGGACTGACGGACTGTCGACCTGCCAGAGGCGGTGCAGCGGACTCGGCTAATCCCACCCCGCATTGACGTCCACCTCTCTTTCTTGTCCCTCCTGCGTTTATACCACTCCAACGTCCCGCTCGTTGGGGGGACCCGACGTCCCCCATCCCACACACGCACTCCAGCAGGCCCTTGGTTCAGCTCACCCGCCCAGGATCAGGATCATGACTGCAGCACCCGCTCAAGGCACCCGTCGTCAGACAGACATCGTGCGTGCACGCCCAATCCGTTTCTTGGCAGCCTAACCGACCTCGCTTCTCAGCAGCCCGCCCTCCCCCCACAGAGCGACTCTGCATTTTCGTCACGTCTCACGCCGACCTCCGTCCACTCGACCGCTTCGCCGACCCCCTTAACGCCTGAACGAGGCCGTTTGACAAATCGCTACCCGGATTCGCTCGGCAGGGTCCCTCTCCACAGGCGTGGCACCTCGAAAACATACGAGCGACTCGAGGATCTTCTCCGCGAGGCGGGCTACAAAGAGACGCGCGTTTTCACACCCGAAACAGACCGCAATGCACGGTCGGCCTCAGGAAAACACGACGGTGGAGCGGGCAACAGCATGCGAGGTAGTGTCGGGGCCGTCGTCGACTTCATTGCTGGCCTTGTGAGTCGGGGTTCGAGCTTGCCGCACGAAGCAGCGCCTCTGAAGGACGGCTCTGCACGACCCGCCTTACATGCGTGGTCGCCTCCACCTTCACCGCTCGCACATGCACTTCAGATCAAGAACGACAGGGCCCGACGAATTCCGTCGATGGCTTCTCTCCCCCGTAGAGACTCTTCGCAGAGCATACGTCCACACACCCAGCTCGATGTGTCTGCGGACGCGTCGCAACACACTCGCACGTACCAATTCGTACAGCTCCATCAATCTTCTCAGGGACTACCCCATCCACACCTGAAACACAAGGCGCATCATCATAATCATCGCCATCATCAACTCCATGATTACTCATCCAAATCGTCTTCTACTAAGCCAAATCCACCTAATGCGCGCGCTTATCTACGCCACATGGCATCGGCGCCGAACATCCAACCACTCATCAAACGCCCATCATTATCGGAAGCTTCTCTGAAGTCGCATGCAATCGGACGCGAGCATCGAAGTCGCATGCGTCATACGTTCATTCTCAACGACGAAGATAGCGTCGTGGAATCAGACTGTGAACGTCACACTCGTGCTCCCATGGACGACGACGAGCACCAGGTGCATCCGCCACTCCCACGGAATTGGATCGATTCGGTCGCCAGAGCCCTATTAAGCGGGGTTGGGGGCCCGGCGCCCGTGGTTTCGGATGCCGCGTCAACGCGGACGGCCAAGACCGCATCGACTTGGAAGAGTTCGGCACTGTCGGACGATTCGAATCAAGAAGCGAGAGGGAGGGTACCAAAGCGGATAACGCGGCCACCGTTGCTATGCGTACAGGTGCAGGACGTGAAGGCCAGGACGAGCGAAGGTCGGGTCGCCTGTGCAAATGTTATGTGTCGTTCCACGCCGACGTCACGGGCAGGCTCGCGAGTACGGAATGGTGGTCAGGACGAGCGCACAAATGCCACGAACGGGGGAAAGCGGAGAGAGGCGGACAAGTCAGGAAATCGTCCGAGAAGGAAGGATCGGGATGCTGATGTTGTGCCATCTCTTGCGCGAACAAAGGTAGAAAACGACGACTGGACGGCACCACGTCATCGTTATTCTGGCGGCTGGGGAGCGGAGGGTAGCCCACAAGCTTACCCAGAAGGTGTGTGGTCTGACGACAGCGACGGCGGTGGCGATGACGGTGACAGTGACGACGAAGACGAGGAAGGGGAGCTCGGTTTAGATCGTTTGCTTGTCCCTGCTCTACGACAACACTCTATTCAAAGTTTACGAAAACATCTTCAACGACCTCCATCTAGGATGTCTAGCAATCATGGCGTGCCACATCCCAGGAGGTCACCTGGGAGCGGGAGAGCGAGTCCGCTCAAAGGAACTCCTCCCAGCAGCCGGCGGAACTGGGGGGACGCGTCATGGGGAATAAGCCGAGGCCGGGAATGGGTAGCAGGCCGAGGCGAAGAAGACGAAGAAGGGTACAGCCACGTCCATTCCGTTGCGGCGGCAGGGAGGGGCGGGACCAGATGGAGGCGTGGCCTTCCCGGTCTCGTGCAATGGACGGCATCTTCGTGAGTCAACGACATTGGGATCAATGAATTAATGTCATTTCCCCCTGTTTTATATGTGCGCTTGCATTTTTTTTTTCTGCCAATGAATACATCGTGTACCGTTTGAAACGCACACCGTTTGCCTTTTCGCTCTTCTTTCTCCTCTTTTTAATACTCAAAACTTGGCGCTCCTTAGCAACTGTTCCGCTGTTATTTCACTCTAAACAAGCGTAACGTACAATATGTTTAATTATGATAGACATAATGGATCTGTGGGGTTATAGGGTTGTGGGACGGCATCTGACTTGACGTTCGTAACTTTGGAAGCCTGTCTGTCAACGAGGACTGGCCTCACTGGTCACAGGCGTGTACGAATGTCCATGGACAGCCACACGAACCTCAGTCACGGGGGGGAGGGCAAAGTCTTCACATACCACCAATTCGAATCCTCTGCGAATTCGACGATCGATTCGGTGAGCGACCAGCGTCGTTAGAACGAACGAATCAAAAGCCCGTCAGTATGTTGTCAACAGCTGGTGCACACAGTGCGGCTGCACTCAGCCAAAGATCTGCAAGGCCGCGCGCGCGATCTCCAGGGCATCTGGATACTAGTCAGTGAGAGAAGAAAGCGCCACGCTCGTTGCAACAGCTAGCGGGATGTCGATGCCTCCAAAACGGAATTTAGCGACGGCGAACGCGCGTTCGCCCGGTGCTCTGCGAAGTCGCCTTTGAGCGCGAGGAGGGACTTGGAGAGGGGATGATCGTACTCGTGCTTCTGAGACGTCTGGTTCAGACAGCGTCTGAAGGCGATTTTTTCGAGGGGAACGAGGACCTCAGTCGGTAGTCGAAAGGCGTGGTTTACTGTCTACGAAGGTGCGCCTTTAAAAACTCCTTTAAGTCAGACGTTGCGGAAGAGACATACACACGAGTCCTGAGAAGGAGACAATGAGTTGCACGGTCAAGAGCGGAAAGAAACCCCTGGTCCTCGCGGATCCTAAGATCAACGAAACTACGACGCACTCGTCTGC
>JBBPMG010000765.1:0-10510 GCA_038090195.1 Boletellus deceptivus | reverse complement strand
ACGTTCCATATTGTTCTACGCTTACGCGTCCCTTGTTCCACGCTTACACGTCCTTGTTCTTTGACGTTCCATACTGTTCTACGCTTACGCGTATCCCAGTATAAATACCCGTCCAACATCTTGTATGTTCTTTACGCTTAGTCTGCACTGAATACATGCACCTTCGTGTCACTCCTCGAGCTCCCCATCCTCAGTCCGTTCTTAGGAACGTATAGTCTCTGCCACTCGCCACAGCTGAGTTGTACCTCTTTGTGAGCGTCCTGCTGTCGGCTCTCTCAACCTCAGTCCAAGAAGGTGCGCTCCGCGTAACAGGGATTTCCTTGACAGAAGATACATAGGTAAGTTTCTAGTTCCTGGTTTACTTGTTCCATCTCTCCATTGGTTTGTGGATGATAGGTGGTGGAGAGGGCGACATCGTATTCAAGAAGTCTGGCGAGTTCTCTGGTGAAAACGGAGGCAAACTGGGGTCCTCTATCAGAGATACACTTGTCATGTAAGCCAAATCAGGGGAAGACTTTTTGGAAAAAGAGAGAGGCAATGCCCTTTGCGTCGATGTTTTTGGTACAGGGGATGAAAATTACCCCCTTTGTAAGGCTGTGGTCGACCACGACCATGATGGAATCAAAACCGGAAGACAGGGAGAGATCAGTGATGAGATCGACAGAAACGGACTGAAATGGACAAGTGGCAGTGCTGGCAATGGGGTTCACCGGGAGAACCATTGGGTGTGTGAGAACTTTCGATGCCTGACAGGTGGTGCAACCAGCAATGTATTTTCACATGAAGCCAGAGAGTCCTGGCCACCAATAGTCCTGTTGCAATAGGTGTAAGAGCTAGAAGAAGCCAGCATGTCCACCCACTCCCAAAGTATGGACGGAGTGAACCAATTCTTGTCACGTGGGCTCCGGGATGTAGAGGTGTCCTTTGAAGAAGAGGGATCCGTTGTCAAAATGCCAGTCAGCCTGGGAGACACGAGGAAGAATGGATTTATCTTCTGCCAATGTGGCTAGCGCGTCAACCATGAAAGGATCTGAAGAGGAGGATTGGGTGATTTTATCTCGGAGGGCAAGATCTAGTGCACAGACAAATTGCTCGGCGGGGAGGAGAGTGACGTCCTTGTTGTCAGATTCTGTGTTCTCGAACGAAGAACGAGATAACACATTGGCTGGAGCCATTCCCGACCCCGGAACATGTTGGAAGGTGAGATCGAAGTCCTGCAAGAATAACATCCAACGAGCCTGTCGTTGGGACAGCTTTTGGGGCTGGCGGAAGTAGGTGAGATTTTTATGATCCGTTAAAATGGTCACCTGGTGGTGCGTGCCAGTAAGGTAGTTCCGCCATTCCTCCAAGGCTCAGATGACTGTGAGCAGCTCCTGATTGTAGATGTCATAATTTCATTCTTTGGAGGAAAAGGTTTTGGAGAAATACACTGTTGGATGAAGATCTCCATTTGTGTCCTTTTGCATGAGGACTGCGCCACATGCGACTAGGGAGGTGTCAGTCATAACGAAGAATGGTTTTTCCACTTTTGGGAGTTGAAGAACAGGTTGAGCGCAAAAGGCTGCTTGGAGGGCAAGAAAGGCTTTCTGGCAAGGGTCTGTCCAGGTCCATGTTGCCCCTTTTTTGGTCAAGTCGTGTAAGGGTCTGCAGGTCTCAGAGAAATTGAGAATAAACTTTCGGTAGAAGTTGCAGAATCCCAAGAAGGAGTGGACTGCTTTTATCAATTGTGGGGGAGTTCATTCTTGAATGGCCTTTAATTTGACGGGGTCGAGAGTGATGTGGCCTGGATGGATGATCATTTCCAAATATTCAACTTTGTTGACGTCAAAGAAGCACTTGGAGAGTTTGAGGAATAGTTTGTGCTCCCTCATTCATTGCAATACCCGTTGTGTTCGTTGATGGTGGAGGCGGAGGTCCCCATCAGTATGGACGATGAGGTCGTCCATATAGATTAGTAACCACCCTTCGGTGACCATGTCTCGAAAAATGTCATCCATTAAGGCTTGGAATGTGGGAGGGGAATTGCAGAGCCCGAAGAACATTACCATTGGTTCAAAAAGACCGAATAGGGTGATGAATGCAGCTTTTCATTCGTCCCCTTCTTTGATCCTTACATTATTGTATCCCCATCGCACGTCGAACTTGGTGAAGATGGTGGAATTCTTTAGCTGATCAATTAACTCCAAGATCAGAGGAAGGGGGTAGGCGTTCTTGATGGTATGCTGGTTGAGGTATCGATAATCCTGGCAAGGGCGTAGTCCTCCATCTTTCTTTGACACAAAGAAGAAGGGGGAGGCTTGTGAGGATTTGGAAGGCTGTATTTTCCCAGATGTGAGGTGTTCATCTACAAACTCTTTACATGCAGCCAGCTCTTTTGGGTTCAATGGGTATGCTTTTGCAACCTTGGGTAAGAAGTCACATGTGACATCTATAGCGTGGTCATAGGGGCGTTTTGGTGGTAATTCCCCTTTTGTTGGTTCTCCAAAGACATCTGAGTATTGTTGAAACTCTTTGGGTAACTCCACACTGGTTGTTTTCGCCTTTTGTGCCAGCTTGGTGGATAGGGTAGTTTGGGCAATGGAGAGGTGATCTAGCTCCAGGTACCTCATAAGGTACCTTTGTTCGATTGGGTCCTTTCAGAACGGGGTAGTGGATGGGATGGATACTTCTCCAGTTCCCCAGTCAATACGTGGATTGACTTCCTGAAGCCAAGTGATTCCAAGGATCAATTGCTCTTTTCTGCAGTCAAGGACTAGAAAAGTCCGGGATTCTTCTTGTTCGGCTATCTGTAGTGTCAGAGTAACTGAATGCCAGATGAGACCTCCCTGGTTATTGGAACCATCTACGTTATTTGTGACGAACGGTTTAGGGAGTCAGTTCATCTTCCATCCATTCACTTTTACCAGGTATTTATGGATAAAACACCCTGTTGCCCTGCTGTCGATTAGGGCAGTGACATCAATGGATTTTTGTGATCTGGTCTTGTTTAGTTGAACAGGAAGTTTGATTGCTCTAGAGTTTGTTCCTAATACAAAGACCGGTGCGATGTCTATTGGAGGTGTAGCCATTGATTCTACCCTCCATACTAAAAATCCTGTTCTATGGTGACAGCACGAATTTCCTGTTCTTCTTCAGGGGTCATGCAGACTTTGAGAATACAGAGTAGTTCATTCCTGGATAAGTCACTATTCTGGATGAACTCCCTGAGGGCATCAGTGTCTACCATAGCCACGGTGCTTTGCGATCGCTGGTTTTGATTGGCTCCACTGGTCCTAGGATTTCCTCCTTTTCTATGATTATTAGAGCGACACCCAGTGCAATGGCATATGAAGCATTTGTTATTCCTCATATGTTCTGCTCGTTTGGTGGAGGAGAGTCGGACCGAATTGATATCCATAGCGTTAGGGTCTTGGCTAGGAGCTGTTCTAGTAGTAGAAGCGAACGGGAGGTAGTGGGTTCATTCCCTTATCTTCTTGAGCCTTCTGAAGTTCTCATCAAATGTATGTGCCCTTTTGACCCAATCCTTCCAGGTCTCCAGTTGGGGATTGAGCATAGTCATTGTATTGGCTAATTTCCCATCTACCCCTCTTCTGAGAACATCGATGAGGATGTCATCGTGTCCGGTATCTAGTCCGCTTCAGTAGGCTTGTAATTCGAAGGCAGAGGCATAAGAGTCAAAATTTCCTTGCTTGAGTTGCAGGGGTATGTTCTTTTCCTCCGTGTCCGGGAACTCGCTCTGTTTTAGGTCATAGATGGCATTTCGGGCACGTTCCTTTTGCCCGGTGGGAACAAAGGCAGCCCTAAAGGCTGCGAGGAAATCGTTGTAGGTGGAATCTGGGGCTCTGTTATACCAACTTTTGGCAAAAGCGGCCCCTCTTCCTTTTGTCAATTTATTGAGACAAGTGAGGATCATTACTGGTTCATCCTTTTTATAGATATGGTCATTGATCGCGAAGTATGCATTCATAGACATGATCCATCTCTCGGCATCGTCAGGTTGTCTGCTGAAGTCTCCCAGGAGAGCGGTGCAGAGCTCTCCTTTCTTCTCTGTCTGGGTTGCTGAGGCGTCAGCCATTTCTTTGTCGCTATCGGTTTTCTCAGATACTGTGGGTTCCACTCTAATGAGAGAGGAGGGTAGCAGTGACGGGGCAGTCAGTTCTGCTGTGGTCATGATAGGTCCTGCTGGCTGGACAGGGGCTAACAATGAGGAGGAAGGTCGTCTCCTTCTTACTGGGTTTGCAGCAGGGGAAGGTCTTCCTGCAATGCATCGCAAAATCGGCGAGGCACTCTGATAGGGGTTCTCATATGGCAAAGGCTGAGTTGACTGGGACAGAGTTCCTTCATCCTCAGTGTAGAACACTTCTTCGTGTTCTTCGTCTGATCCCCTCGGGGCGCAGTACGACGTGATGTCTGTGGGTGGGACCCTACTGCTAGGAAGCAGGGGTCTAAGGACGAGCTAGTTCTTTTGTTATGCATACATGTAGTCCTAGCTGTCGAGCACGCTTCGATAGTAGCACGAGACTAATAGAAATCCTGGCTTCACTATCCCTTCATGTTGGGACTCATGGATGACTAGCAACTACACGTAGATTGCATAGAACTAGCTAGGGAAAAGTACTGTACATGGACTCGTATAAATACAGTACTTGAGCATTGCTGTACCAACTGGATGTGGTAGTACCACCTATAGTAGTTGGAGTTACTTGATATGGGAATGGAGGAATCGCGGCGTGATGAGAGACACGCCGTGGGAGAAGTAACATCCGAATGTGGAAGTGTAACTGTAGAAGTACAAATAAGGAAGGCAAGCTTACAGGATGGTTAACAGATCAAGGTATAGCGGTAGAGTTTCCTCATCAAGGGGGATCACCGCATCTAGTGGGTTTAGGGACGGAAAAGAGTCATCTAAGTAGGCCGTGGGGAATACCAACATGTAGGGGGAGCTAGCTAGTGTAGCTGTTGCTTGGGTAAGCCCGTAGTGTACTGTAACACTACCTCATGTCAAGTCCTAAGGCCCTTATCTACACAAGTACCTCATAGTACCCACCATGCCCCTAACACATGGTGCATAGGTTACAATCTAGATCAATAGGTCTATTCCCTAGACCCAGGGTTAACCCCTCATACCCTGTACCCTACTTCCATTATACACATGTTTGACACATGTCAGAGACAGTCACACATAGCCTGGATAGAAACCCTTGGACCAGTACCCATAGCCCATACACATGTTTACCTCATGTACTCTTGACCTATTTAGCACAGGACATCTGTAGATCTAGTGTACATAGATGTAAACACTAGAAAGGTATATAAAGGGACACCCCCAGCTCCATGAGGACCTAGTCTTGTCCTCCTTGGAGTTTTCCCACTCTTAGCCTTGAGCCTAGCTCACTAGGCTTATTTCTTGCTTGATCTTAGTCAACACTACTTAGCTAGCAAGACTAGCATGTAACCATGTTGCTAGGACAAGGTCATCCTTGTTACTAGAAGTAACTACACAAGGAAAGCCTTACATAGTTTGCTTATAGGGTTGTTTTACTAGCATAGGACTAGCAAATAGTCTATTACCAAACTGCTCTACTAGCTGGGCTAGTAGTGGTTGTTTCATGCATATGCTCTGGCTTGGTGACTTCAATGAACATCATCCCCTATGAGAAAAGGAACATAACTCACATCTGCTAACTCCTACCCACTTAAATATTGCACAACCACTTATTATGAACCTCACTGACCACAACATGATCAAGATCCTCAAGAAAGACACCCCCACTCTCCAAGCACTTGCTATCAAGAATTGGACCCAACTAGATAATGCTTTCCACTCTGACTCTATCCAAGAATATATTACTTACTGTCATACTTGCCCACAGGACTGTGGTCCATGCACAAATTACAATCCAATCATCACTGTCATTGACTACCCTACTACACACCCTGAACCCATCACCTCCTGCAACTTCCATGATGTCAACCAGCAAACCTTCAATGCCTCTCTACTTGCCTCCCTTGCATACTATCTCACAGTGTACAGTGAAGAAGAATTCCATGCTTATGCATACACAGTCACCAATGCCATCCTCCTTGCTATTGAGACTCATGTACTCCTGGCCACACCACACCCTTTTGCCAAATGCTGGTAAACTCATGAACTGACAGACCTTCAAAAACAAATGATCCACTTGGCTGCTCTCTCTTACAAAATGTACTCTTTTCTTGACCACTCCTCCCATGAACAACATCAGCTATGCAACAATCACTACTCTGAAGCAATCAAGACTGCCAAGAAGACCCACTGGAAAGACTGGCTAAAGAATATGACCACTGATGACATCTGGATTGTCAACAAATACATCACTACAGAATCCAGTGATAGAGGCCCAGCTTGTGTCTCTACTCTCCACCATTACACACCTGATGGTGTTGTCCAAATTGCAAACACCAATGAGACCAATGCAGATATCTTCACTCACTTCCTATTTCTTGCACCTCCTGTCATCTTCACTGTCCCCAAACACTTTGAATATCCTGAAGTGGTCCCTGACTTGGGACTTTTAACTGCTGAGCTCATCCAATGCAACATTGACAAACTCAGCCCTATGAAAGTGCCTAGACCAGATGGCATATACAATATCATACTCAAAAAATGCAGCAATATTCTCCTGTCTCACCTTCTTTGCCTGTTTTGTGTCATATTTCTTCTCCACACCTTTTTTATCCCCTGGCATGACTCTACTACTGTCATCCTCTGCAAGCCCAGCTGTCCTGACTACTCCACACCAAAAGTCTATCAACCCATTGCCCTCTTTAACTCCATTGGAAAACTGGCAATAGCAACTGTTGCTAACCAGCTATCCTACATACTTGAAACCTACCAACTCCTTTCCAACATTCATTTTGGAGGCTGCCCAGGTAGGACCACCATTGACTCACTGCACCTATTGGAAGCCACTATCAAGAATGAATAGCACAAAGGCAGAGTTGTCTCTACTCTATTCCTAGATATTGAAGGTGCTTTGCCCCATGTGGTCACTGTGTTAGCTTTGTAATTGTGCATTTGGGCACTTTAGAAGGTTACTCTATTTAGTATTCTCAGCCACATTGTGGCGAGTTTGTTTTGCATTGTTTCTCACTCTAGACTTTGTGTCGGAGTCTGCTGTTTCACTTCCTTTAGTCTCTTACAGCGGACTCCAAGTATGTAGCCATGTTTCGTCCTGAATACATAGTCTCTTACAGCGGACTCCAGCTGCCCAGCTCCAGCTGTTTAACAGGTTATGAGCCCTGTGCTTTAGTGGCCTCCATCAGTTTTCATTTGCCCAAGAAAATTTTCACCACTCTCCATACCCATTCCCCACCAACTCCTGTGCTTCACCAGCCTGCAACAACATGTCCTCTGAGCAAGCTCAGCACTCGACGCGCATCCAGCCTCTCAATGGCTCAAATTACATCACCTGGAGCAAAGAAATGAAGGCTCTACTGCACTCAAAAGGTCTCTGGCGACTTGTCAATGGAAAAGAGGTCCGCCCATCCTCTCCTGGCTCCAAGCAGACTGCCTGGGATATCAAGCAGGACAAGGCTGCTGGCGAGCTGATGCTTAACATTGCCCCAGACTAGAGAGTCCACATTTGAGCGACCCAGGATGACCCCACTGCCGCATGGGCAGCGCTCAAGCAAGTCTTCCTGCAACAGAAGGCTAACAGCCATTTTGTCACCTATGACGAGTTTTTCAACATTCGGAAGCGCCCCGAGGAGTCCTTGCCTGCCTTGGCAGCACGAGTGGAGGAGGCCATGCTGCACATCCAGGATCTGCGCAGTGCTGACTTCAGCATGAAGACTCTTGATGCAGAGTTGACATGTATGGCCATGATTCGTGTGCTGGGCCCAGATTATGCGCACTTTGTCTCTTCCCTTGTGCTCCTCACTGACCTCGACAAGGACAAGGTCAAGGCGGCATTCCAGACTGAGGAGATCAACCACAGGCCTCACTCAGATGGATCATCAATGCAGCCAAACTCCGTACTTGCTGCCAACTCTTCAGGCTGCGGCTGCCCTGCAAATGTGCCATGTGGGTTCTGCAAGAGGCCTGGTCACTGCCAGTGTGCATGTCGTGCACTCCAACACGCTAAGAAGTACCACAAGTGGAATCACAACAAGGACAAGCGCAGCGACCAGACTCAGGCTGGGAATGCATCAACTCCAAATGGATCGCAGGATACTGTTGAGCACACAGGCAATGCAAGTTGTCGTTCCACTCACCCATCTGACCCTTTCTCGCCACTACAACTTGATGCTGACCATGACTGGAATGCAGACTCGGGCGCCACTTCTCATATGACGCCCCACCACCATTGGTTGCGCAACTATACCCCCAAATGCGTCCCAATAAAGCTCGCTGACAATACCACTGTCTACTCAGCTGGAGTGGAGTCTGTGGTGTTCTGTCCAGTAATAGATGGGAAGAGGGTGCGAGCGGTTGAGTTTACCAACGTCTTGCATGTCCCAGACCTACGGAACAATCTGCTCGCTGTATTACATCTGACTCGGCACTCTGGCTTCACTGTCCATATCAATGTGACTTGAATGACCTTCTCTCGTGCATCAGGACCACCACTCTTCGTTGCATCGATCAATAACAACAATGCAGCATTCCTCGATGGTGTGACTGAGCCAGAGACAGAGTATGTGAACACTGCAACCACAGTACTGCTGGACCTCGCCTTGTGGCATCGCAGGTTCGCACATCACAACTTGGCTGACATCAAGTTGCTCTCTGAACGAAACCTAGTCATGGGATTGCGCCTAGACAGCAAAGCGCTCCCAGAGCCCATTTGTGAACCATGCCTCGCAGGCAAGATGCATGCAAATCCATTCCCGACATCTTGATCATGCGCCTCGTGCCCTCTGGAACTGGTTCACTCTGACGTGCACCACGTACCCTATGCATCATTCTTGGGCTACCGCTACTGGGTGACATTCATTGACGACTACTCTCAATATCGCTTTGTGCTGCCCATTCGTGCCAAATCGGATGTGTTTGAGGCATTCAAGCAATTCAAGGCGTTTGCAGAGAACCAGAGCAAGCACAAGATCAAGACCTTGCGAGATGACAAGGGAGGGGAGTACATGAGCAATGCGATGCTCAAGTTCACCAATGAGTGTGGTATTGAGTGCCAGCACACAGTCCGGGCACGTCCCCAGCAGAATGGAGTGGCAGAGCGTGCCAACAGGGTACTCTCAGAGCGCATCACAGCGATGCTCCATGAGTCTGGACTTGCTATGTCTTTCTGGGGCGAGACGCTCGCAGCACTCACTCATGTCTGGAATCACTGCCCAACAGCTGCTATAGATGACGCAACACCATTTCAGCTTTGGCATGGGCGAAAGCCTGATGTCTCCCACTTCCAGGTCTGGGGATCGACTGCCTATGTCCACATTCAGAAGGACAAAAGACCAGCGCTGCATGCGCACTATGAAAAGTGCATGTTTATAGGGTACCCAGACGGATATAAGGGCTAGAAGTTCTACAACCCGACCACCAAGCACACCATCATTTCTGAGCGTGCTGATTTCAATGAGCGGACCACTATCAGCAGTACAGCGCGCATGCCCATCTCAGCGCCTATCCCCACAATCTCTGAGTCCAAATATATGCCTCCAGTCACTGACTCCATGGACGAGGATGATGAAGGCGATGGCACTGTCCCCTTCGTTCCTCAGGATCCTCATCCTGTGGGGGGCCTTCTGCCAGATGATGATCAGGATGACGATCCTATGACGCCAATTGCAGCCCCACACGAGCTGTCTGAAGAACCTCAGGAAGCTGATCCCAGCACTCCTCTTGGATCATCATGCGAGCCATCAGAGAATCCTCACACACCTGAGCCTCGGCCTGCCCCAGCACCCGAAATGAGTCCCATTGGAATTGGGGCTCGTCTACCTCGCTGAACGTGCCAACCACCACGCAAGTGGTGGAAGCTCAGTCCTGCCCAACTCTAACATGAATCAGAGAGCGAGAGTGAATCAGAGGAAGAGGCAGATGTTGCCCAATGTTTTGGAGCCAACACCCCACACCCTAGGTTGTTTAAGGATGCGATGAAGCACGACGATGTGTCGGAATGGAGACAGGCCGCTTTAGATGAGCTTTCTGCACATAAGACGAATGGGACATGGACACTTGTCCTGCGGCCAAAGGACCACCCAGTGATTGGATCAAAGTGGGTGTTTACGAAGAAATATCGCGCTGATGACTCCTTTGAGCGATACAAGGGCCAATTGGTTGCACAGGGATTCTCCCAGCGCCCTGGATTCGAGTATCTCGAGGTATTTGCCCCCACAGTGCGCCTTCCCACTTTGCGGGTCATCCTTGTGCTAGCTGCGATTCATGACCTCCATCTCTGGTCTGTTGATGTCTCTAATGCTTATCTCAATGGCGAAATGGACTGTGATGTGTATATGGAGCAGCCTGAGGGATTTGCTGAGGGCGACCCAAAGGACTTTGTCTGCTTGCTGA
>JBBPMG010000764.1:0-13543 GCA_038090195.1 Boletellus deceptivus | reverse complement strand
CCTAGAATTTGATCATCTCTCCATTGCCAAAGCAACCCTCTCTACTGAATTAGCACAACAAACAATGGTGACAAGCACCAAACTACCAAAAGAATTTCAGAACTATGCTGATGTATTTGGGGAACCTGTCAAGGGAGAATTACCACCAAAACGACTCTACAACCATGCCATAGATGTCACGTGTGACTTCTTACCCAAGGTGGTGAAGGCATACCCACTAAATCCAAAGGAGTTAGTTGTATGCAAGGAATTCATAGACAAACACCTTACATCAGGGAAAATATGTCCATCCAAATCCCCACAAGCCTCCCTATTCTTCTTCATATCAAAGAAAGATGGGGGATTACATCCCTGCCAAGACTACCGCTATCTCAATCAGGACACTGTCAAGAATGCCTACCCTCTTCCTTTGATCTTGGAATTGATTGATCAGTTAAAAAATTCCACCATTTTCACCAAGTTCGACATATGGTGGGGATACAATAACATAAGAATCAAAGAAGGAGACGAATGGAAAGTGGCATTTATCACCCCATTTGGCCTCTTTGAACCAACAGTGATGTTCTTTGGACTTTGCAACTCTCCTCCGACATTCCAAGCCCTGATGGATGATACTTTTCGGGACATGGTCACCGAAGGATGGCTGCTGATCTATATGGATGATCTCATCATCCATACTGATAGGGATCTCCACCTCCACCATCAATGGACACAATGAGTGTTACAATGAATGAGGGAGCACAAGCTATTCCTCAAACTCTCCAAATGTTTCTTTGACATCAACAAAGTGGAATACTTAGGAATGATCATCCACCCAGGACACATCACCCTCGACCCAGTTAAACTGAAAGCTATCAGTGAATGGACTCCCCCACAGTCAGTAAAAGCTGTTCATTCCTTCTTGGGATTCTGCAACTTCTATTGAAAGTTTATCTCCAACTTCTCCAAGATCTGCAGACCCTTACACGACCTGACAAAGAAGGGAACAATGTGGACCTGGACGGATCCTTGCAAAAAGGCCTTTCTTGCACTCAAAACTGCCTTCTGCACTCAGCCTATTCTTCAACTCCCTAAAGTCGAACAACCATTTTTTGTTATAACTGATGCTTCTCTGGTTGCATGCAGAGCAGTCCTCATGCAAAAAGATATAAATGGAGATCTTCACCCAACAGCATATTTCTCCAAAACCTTTTCCCCAGAAGAAAGAAATTATGACATCTATGACAGAGAGTTGCTTGCAGTCATCCGAGCTCTGGAGGAATGACAGAATTACCTTACTGGAACACACCATCAGGTGACCATCCTAATGGATCATAAAAATCTCACCTACTTCCACCAACCCCAAAAGCTATCTCGATGACAGGCTCACTAGATGTTATTCTTACAGGATTTCAACCTTGCATTCAAACATGTCCCCAGCTCAGGAATGGCACCTGCTGATGCACTCTCCCGATCTACATTTGAAGTTACGGAGTCTGATAACAAAGATGTCATTCTACTCTCTGAGGAACAGTTCATCCACACTCTGGATCTTGCTCTCCGGGAAAAGATCATTCAATCCACTTCTTCTGACCCTTTTGTTGTTGACACCCTTGCTGCCCTGGCCAACAATAAATCTCTTCTTCCTCGTGCTTCTTGTGCCAACTGGCATTTTGATAACAGATCACTCTACTACAAGGGGCGCCTCTATATCCTGGAACCTGCGCAACGTAGTCTAGTACACTCCATCCACACTTCCGGCACGGGTGAACATGCTGGCTTTTTCCAGCTCTTACACCTGTTACAATGTGACTATTGGTGGCCAGGACTCTCCAGTTTCGTGCAAAAGTACATCTCCAGTTGTGCCACCTGTCAGGTGTCAAAAGTTCTCACACACCTGACTATCTCTCTGGCAAATCCTATTGCCAGCACCACCACTCATCCATTTCAGTCTGTTTCTGTTGATCTCATCACTGATCTTCCCCTATCTTCCAATTTTGATTCTGTTATAGTCGTGGTCAACCATGGCCTTATGAAGGGGGTAATTTTTGCCCCTTGTACCAAAAACATTGACATGAAGAGCATCACCTCTCTCTTTTTCCAGAAAGTCTTCCTCTGATTTGGCTTACACAACAAATGCATTTCTGACAGAGGACCCCAGTTTGCCTCCACTTTCACCAGAGAACTTGCCAGACTCCTTGAATACAATGTCACCCTCTCCACCACCTATCATCCACAAACCAATGGAGAAACAGAATATATAAACCAAGAACTAGAAACCTACCTCTACATTTTCTGTCAGGGAAACCCCCACATTTGGGCAGACCTCTTACCCATGGCCAAATTCTCTCACAACACCACAGCACATTCCGTCACTAAACAAACCCCATTTTCTCTCATGATGGGTTATGAACCCCACACCTACCCTTCTCTTGGAAAAACATTCCTCCCCGCTTTGGAAGAATGCCTTTCTCTACTAAAACGAGCTCAGGAGGAGACGCAGCAGGCACATCACATTGCCAGACAACAGATGGCAGAAAGAGTCCAATCAAAGTTCAAACCTTGGAAGACAGGAGATAAGGTATGGTTGGACAACTGACATCTCCAAATGAGATACACCTCATGCAAACTAGTCCTCCAATGGGAAGGACCATTCGAAATAGAAAGGGTTATCTCTCTGGTGGTCTACCAACTATGGCTCCCTCCCACCTGGAAGGTGCACCCTGTATTCCACACCTCCCTACTTTCTCCATACCTGGAGACTGCAGAACATGGACCTAATTTCATCAACCCACCACCCGACATCATCAAAGGAGAAGACCAGTATAAGGTCCAACAGATCCTAAGCCATCGAGGCACTGCTGGCTGAAGGCAGTATCTCATCTCCTGGAAAGGGTATTCCACAGCTGAGAACACCTGGGAACTGGAACAGAACCTAACAGGGGCATGCCAACTACTAAATGCATATAAAGCTGCTCGTCCCAAGGATTTCCCCCCAACTGGACAATGAAGACCTCAAGTTTAGGATCTTTACTGTACAAATACCTATGATGTCCCTTTTCTCCACTCTCCCAACTCCCACCTTCATCCTTTTGATTCTTTACTTTACCTTTATTTTCTTTCCCCTTTTTCTTTTGGGCCTCTGCGTCTGGGACTCCCACTGGTGCATCATCAGCCTTAGGAATGATGTGCAATATGCCATCACTGTTGCCACCCCACCACAACCAGCTCTCCCCACAGACCATGACCTCCCAGACCCAATCCAGCCATTGGAGTTACCCCAATCCACATGGACTTGGGGTTTCTTGGTGATGTTTCCAGGGGAGGACTCCACCAACAGGGGCTGGACCAGCAACACCAATCCAGGGTGATGAGTCTGAAGACACAGCCTGAGCCTTTTCCGAACTATTTTTGAACCAAAGAAATCCCGATTCATTTCCTTCTTCTAGACCAGGAACTTTGAGTTCCATCCCCTTTCAACTTTGCTCCTCTGATTTAGCCTTTTCCCCAATTACTTTTGTACCTTCCTTCTCTCCAACTACCAAATCTCAAATCTAGAATGGCAGACCCACCTGTTCCCCTTTCTTTAGAAGATTGCCCCCTTCTCTGTCTAGATCATTTTACCAACTCCCATGTCATGGGATTTGTCTTTGACCTCCTGGATTCTCCAGATGCCGTATTCGCTCTTGAACAAGTAATTCGTCAAGAAAATGATGTCTTCCTTCCCCTTTTACTTAGAATTTATTCCTTCTATGTCCACACATGAAGGCTCACTGTAGATCTATTAGCCTCCTCTCATACCATTGAAGAACTAGGACTCCCCCATTGGATAACCACTGGCAACAGCCTCCACCATCTAGGAAGAGCCCATACCACCCTTTTTGAACTCCTCAAAGCTGCAGGACTAATTCCACTGATTTACCAACTCTCCAAGGATGTCTACCTTTCTATTTTACGGATCAGACTTGCCCTCCTCTCCAACAACAAATACAAGGAATACTACTGGAGGGGCGAGCCTACCTGTGAGATGGACCAGACCAGACACTCCGAACACAGCTCCCCAGTTCCTATCCTATCACACCTGTTATCACTGTCACCCTTACCCATTCTGCCGCTGGCAGTCAACTTCGCCACTCTCCTCCCTTCCACTCCACCACCCGACCCTGTATCTACAGCACAGGTACCTCCCAGACCATGCAGAAGCCAATCCACCCACACCAGAACTTCTAGGATCTGCATGGGACAATCCTCAGACAATGAGGTGGGAAACTGGACCAGTGAGGACGACTCGCCAACCCTTACCCTGGCGCGCAGGAGGAGGGCAGCATGCCATCATTGCAGATCACTCAACCATTACAGGATCGACTGCATCTACTACTCCTGCCCCTTCTGTCACACCACCACTCCAGGACACCCTCAATATGCTTGCCCACTCCATCTCTATACCACATGTGGAGTATCCGGCCATGTGGCAGCAGCATGCACCCAGACAAGGCTGTACAACAGAACCCCCACTATCCCACAAGATCCCTTGGATGAACTATCTACCCCTTCATCCATCTCCACTCTGGACTTCTGAGCTGGTGTCTCAGAGTAATGCATGGAGTAATGTTACGGTACACTACAGGCTCACCCAGTCCACTACTACATTTGCCAATTCTGATTTCTCCGCTATCTTCCCATCAGAATATGTGGATGATTCCTTCCCATCAGAAAACCCACTAGACACAGTAATCCCTCTCAATGAGGAAACACTACCATTGTATCTCGATCTGTTATCCATCCTGTGAGCCTGCCTTCCTTATTTGTACTTCTACAGTTACACTTCCACATCTGGACATTACCACTCCCACAGTGTGTCTCTCATCATGCCACATCTCCCCCATTCCCATATTGAGTAACTCCAACTACTATAGGCAGTACTACCGCATCTAGTTGGTACAGCAATACTCAAGTATTTATATGAGTCCATATACGATACTTCTCTCTAGCTAGTTCTATGCAATCTACGTACAGTGACTTAGCCATCCATGAGTCCATGTTACGGTACACTACAGGCTTGCCCAATCTGCGACTATGTTCTCTAGCTCTTCCATCGAGGGTATCTTTCCGTCGCAGTATGCAGATGACTCCTTTCCTTCCCAGACCCCTTTAGACATAGCAATCCCCCTCAATGAGGAAACCCTGCCACTATACCTCGATCTGTTATCTATCCTGTAAGCTCGCCTTCCTTATATGTACCTCCACTGTTACACTTCCACATCCAGACATTACCACTCCCACGGTGCATCTCTCATCATGCCACGTTTCCCCAACTACCATATTGAGTAACTCCAACTACTATAGACAGTACTACCACATCCAGTTGGTACAGCTATGCTCGCATATTTATACGAGTCCATGTACAATACTTTTCCCCAGCTAGTTCTACGCAATCTACATGTAGTTGCTAGTCATCCACAAGTCCCTTTACGGAGGGATAGTGAGGCCCAGAACTCTATTAGTCTCACACTACTACCGAAGCATGCTCGACAGCTAGGAACTACGCGTACGTGTAACAAAAGAACTAGCTCATCCCTAGACCCCTGCTTTTTAGCAGAAGGGTCCGAACAATTGACAATATGTCGTACCGTGCCCCGAAAGAATCAGACGAAGAACACGAAGAAGTGTTCTATACTGAGGATGAAGGAACCCTGTCTCAGCCAATCCAACCATTGCCATACGAGAATCCATATCAGAGCACCTCGCTGATTCTACGACGCATTGCAGGAAGACCTTCCCCTGCCGCAAACCCACTTGCTAGAAGAAGATGACCCTCCTCCTCGCTATTAACCCCTGTTCACCCATCTGAACCGACTGTTACTAAAGTGGAACCGACTGCCCCATCACCACTACCCTTGCTACTCATTTGAGTAGAACCAGCAGTATCTGAGACAACAGACAACGACGAAGAAATGGCCGATGCCACCACCAATCAGACCAAGAAGAAGGGGGAACTTTGGGCAGCCCTCCCAGGAGACTTCAGTGGACAACCGGAGGATGCCGAAAGATGGATCATGTCGATGAATGCCTACTTTGCAATCAACGAACACATCTATAAAAAGGACAAGCCAGTAATGATCCTCACGTGCCTCAATAAACTTACAAAGGGAAGGGGAGCCGCATTCACAGAAAGCTGGTACAACTGAGCCCCTGACTCTACCTATGACGATTTCCTGGCAGCCTTTCATGCAGCCTTTGTCCCCTCTGGGCAACAAGAGCGAGCCCAGAACGCTATCTACAACTTGAAGCAAAGTGACTTTCCTGATACCGAGGAAAGGAACATTCCCCAAAGGCTCAAAAGAGGAAATTTCGACTTGTACACCTCAGCTTTTGAGTTACAAGCATACAGAAGCAAGCTGGATACTGGGCACGACGACATCCTTATAGATGTCCTGAGAAGAGGGGTAGACGGGAAACTTGCCAACGCTATGGCAACACTCAATCCCCAGCCGACAACCTGGAAAGACTGGATAAAGCGAGCTCATGTGTTCGATGAAAACTTCAGAAGGTTGAAAAAGATAAGGGAGTGAACTTCCTACCTCCCATTCACCTCCACAGCCAGGACTACCCCTACTTGCGATCCAAATGCCATGGACATCGATTCCGTCAGACTTTCTCCCACTGAGCAAGCAGAGCATATGAAGAATAACAAATGCTTTGTATGCCACCAGATAGGATGTCGATCTAGTAACCACAGGAAGGGAGGAGGATCTAGGCTCATAGCAAATACCCGTCAACGGCCTTCGACTACCATAGCTGCGGTCGAAACAGACGCCTTGGGAGAATTCATCCAAAAAAGTGATCTCTCTCGGAATGAACTCCTCAGGATCCTCAAAGTTTGCACGACCCTTGACGAAGAACAGGATGTCCGTGTAACCACAATCGAACAGGGTTTTTGAAAAGGAGGGTAGAAACAATGGCTACTCCTCCGATAGAACTTGCACCTGTCTTTGTATTAGGAACAAACTCGAGAGCAATCAAACTCCCAGTTCAAGTGTACGAATCAGACGCTCAAAAATCCATTGACGTAACAGCCCTTATCGACAGTGGAGCCATGGGGTGCTTCATTCACAAATACCTTGTCCAAGCAAATGGATGGAAAATGGATAGACTCTCACAACCATTTGTTGCAAACAACGTAGACAGGTCCAACAACCAAGGAGGGCTCATCTGACATTCAGTCACCCTTACCCTCCAAGTAGCGGAACAAGAGGAACCAAGAACCTTCCTAGTCCTCGATTGTGGAAAGGAACAACTAATCCTTGGGATCACCTGGTTACAAGAAATAAATCCACGTATCAATTGGGAAACCAGTGTAGTCACCATTCCACCCATCCGAACCAACCCAACCGACCCTATCGAGCAAAGATATCTCATGAGATATCTAGGATTAGATCATCTTTCTATCGCCCGAACAACCCTGTCCACTGAATTGGTGATGAAAGTGAAAACAGCCAGTATGAGCTTGCCAAAGGAGTTCCAAACTTACTTGGATGTCTTTGAGGAACCAACAAAGGGGGAACTACCCCCAAAACGACCCTATGATCACGCTATTGATGTCACGCATGACTTCTTACCCAAAGTGGCAAAGGCATATCCACTAAACCCAAAAGAGTTGGCCATGTGTAAATAGTTTGTCGACGAACATCTCGCCTCTGGAAAGATATGACCCTCAAAATCATCACAAACATCACCGTTCTTTTTTGTGTCAAAAAAGGATGGCGGATTATGCCCTTGTCAAGATTATTGATATCTAAACCAACATACCATGAAGAACGCTTATCCTCTTCCCCTGATCTCTGAGTTAGTCAATCAACTAAAGCACTCGACGATCTTCACCAAATTCGATGTGTGATGGGGATACAATAATGTCAGAATAAAGGAGGGAGATGAATGGAAAGCTGCATTCATTTCGGCCTCTTCGAACCAACAGTGATGTTCTTTGGACTCTGTAATTCCCCTCCCACATTCCAGGCCTTGATGGACGATGTCTTCAAAGATATGGTTGCTGAGGGATGGTTGTTGATCTATATGGATGACCTTATCATTCATACTGACGGTAACCTGGAAATCCACCACCAACGAACGCGTCGGGTTTTGCAGAGGATGAGAGAGCATAAGCTGTTCCTCAAACTTACTAAATGCTTCTTCGATGTCGCAGAGGTGGAATACCTGGGAATGATCATTCGTCTGGGACAAATCACCCTAGATCCGGTCAAGCTGAAGGCCATTCAGGAATGGACACCCCCACAATCCGTCAAAGCCATCCAATCTTTCTTGGGATTTTGCAACTTCTACCAGAAGTTTATTCCTCACTTCTCCGCGGTTTGTAGACCACTCCACGACCTTACCAAGAAAGGGGTGGCATGGGCCTGGACAGACTCATGTCAACAAGCCTTTCAGACATTACAGACAGCCTTCTGCACTCGACCTATCCTTCAACTCCCCAAAGTGGAACATCCGTTTTTTGTGATGACTGATGCCTCCCTGATCACATGTGGAGCCATCCTAATGCAGAAAGATGCTAATGGGGACCTTCACCTGAACACCTATTTTTCCAAAACCTTTTCCCCAGAGGAACGGAATTATGACATCTACGACTGGGAACTACTGGCGGTCATTCGAGCTCTGGAGGAATGGCGGAATTATCTCACTGGAACGCAACATCAGGTAACCATTCTCACTGACCACAAGAATCTCACCTACTTCCGCCAACCCCAAAAACTGTCGCGGCGACAGGCTCGTTGGATGTTATTCCTGCAGGATTTCAATTTGACCTTTAAACACATACCTGGATCAGGGATGGCGCCTGCCGATGCCCTTTCCCAAACCACTGGTGAAAATATTGAGTCAGATAATACAGATGTCACCCTTCTCCCTGAGGAACAATTTGTCCAAGCCATCAATCTCGCCTTGTGGGAGAAAGTCATCCAGTCCACCTCCTCCAACCCTTTCATTATGGACGCACTTGTGGCGCTGGCCGAAGACAAATCTATTCTCCCACACATCCATCCCGCTGATTGGCGCTTCACCGATGGGTCACTCTATTATCAAGGACGACTCTATATCCCGGAACCTGCTAAACAAGATCTGGTGCACTCAATCCACACCTCCGGTGCTGGGGGGCATGCCGGCTTCTTCCAGCTCCTACACTTGTTACAACGTGATTATTGGTGGCCAGGACTTTCCAGCTTCGTCCAAAAGTACATCTCTGGTTGTGCCACCTGTCAAGCTTCGAAAGTTCTCACACACCCGATTGTTCCACTGGCACATCCCATCGCCAGCACTGCCACTTGCCCATTTCAGGCTGTGTCTGTCGATCTCATTACCGATCTCCCCCTGTCTGCTGGATTTGACTCCATCATGGTCATGGTTGACCATGGCCTTACAAAGGGGGTAATTTTCACCCCTTGTATCAAAAACATTGACGCAAAGGGGATAGCCTCTCTCTTTTTCCAGAAAGTCTTCCCCAGATTCAACCTACACAACAAATGCATCTCCGATCATGGACCCCAATTTGCCTCTGCTTTCGCCAGAGAACTCGCCTGACTGCTCGAATATGACATTGCTCTTTCCACTGCCTACCACCCACAAACTGATGGAGAAACCAAGTGCGTAAACCAGGAACTTGAAACCTACCTTTGCATTTTCTGTCAAGACAACCCCCACATTTGGTCCGAACTTCTACCCATGGCTGAATTCTCTCACAACACCGCTGTGCATTCTGTCACCAAACAGACCCCATTCTCTCTCATGATGGGATACGAACCCTGTGCCTACCCCTCTCTCAGAAAAACATTTCTCCCCGCGCTGGAAGAACGACTCACTCTCCTAAAACGAGCCCGGGAAGAGGCGCAGCACGCCCATCACGTAGCCAGGCAACAGATGGTGGCGTGGATCTGATCAAAATTCAAGCCTTGGAAAGTTGGTGATAAGGTCTGGTTAGATAACAGAAATCTCCAAATGCAGTACGCCTCTCGCAAACTAGCCCCCTGACGGGAAGGCCCGTTTGAAATAGAAAGGGTAATATCACCCGTGGTCTACCAATTGTGGCTTCCTCCCACCTGGGAGATACACCCCGTGTTCCACACCTCCTTACTCTCCCCATATTGAGAGACTGCAGAACACGGCCCCAATTTCATCAATCCACCACCCAACGTCATCGCAGGAGAAGACCAGTATGAAGTCCAACAAATCCTAAGTCATCGAGGCACCGCAGGCCAAAGACAATACCTGGTTTCCTGGAAGGGATATTCCACAGCAGAGAACACTTGGGAACCCGAACGAAACCTAATCGGGGCATGACAACTACTAAATGCATATAAAGCAGCCTGTCCCAAGGAATTCCCCCCAACCAGATGACAAAGAAACCTCACCTAGGAGAACAGACCAGTATGATACAAATAGCTACCATGTTCTCCTCCCCCACTCTTCCAACCCCTGCCTACATTCTTCTCGCCCTCTATTTCGCTTTCATCTTCCTTCCTCTTTTTCTTTTGGGTCTCTGTGTCTGGGACTCCCACAGGCGCATCATCAGTCTTAGGAATGACGTACGCTACGCCGTCACCATCTCCACCCCACCACAACCAGCTCCCCCTGCCAATCACGATCTCCTCGACCCTACCCAGCCACTGGAGTTACCCCAAGCCATGTGGACTTGGGGTTTCTCGGTGACGTTTCCAGGGGAGGATACCACCAATGGGGGCTGGACCGGCAACGCCAATCCAGGGTGGTGAGTCTGAAGATGCAGCCCACGCCTATCACAAACTATTTGCTTCTCATCCGAATCATTATTTCGAAACTTCTTTCGCCTCCACTAGAGCAGGCACTTTATATTTCATCCCATTTCGTCTTCACCCTTCCCAATTAGTTTTTCAGAATAACCCTCATATCCCAACTTTTACTCCCACTGCCAAACCCTGAATCTAGAATGGCAGATCCTGTTATTCCCCCATCATTAGAAGATCGCCCCTTGCTCCGCCTAGATCACCTCACAGACTCCCATGTGATGGGATTTATTTTTGACCTTCTAGACTCTCCCGACGCTGTATTCGCCTTAGAACAAATCATCCACCAGGAGAGTGATATTTTCCTTCCTTTACTTCTTCGTCTTTATTCGTTTTACATTCATTCTCACCAGCTCACCATGGATCTATTAGCCTCCTCCCGTACGATTGAGGAACTAGGATTACCCCATCGGATTTCCACCGTGAACAGTCTTCACCACCTCGGAAGGGCACGTACTACTCTCTTCGAGCTATTCAAAGCCACAGGGTTGATACCACTTATCTACCGAATACCGGAAGATGTCTACCTCCCCATTCTTAGAATTCGTCTGGCCCTCCTCTCAGACGACGAATATCAAGAGTACTACTGGAGAGATCTACCTAGTGGTGAGGTGGACCAGGCTGGACACACCGGACTCAGCTCCCCAGTTCCTGGCCTACCACACTCGGTATCACCGCAACCCGTACCCATTCCGCCACCGGCAGTCAACTTCGCCACTCTCCTCCCAACCACTCTGCTGCCCGATCCCGATTCCGCAGCACAGATACCTTCCTGACCACGCAGAAGCAGATCCACCTGTGCCCAAGCTCTTAGAGCCCGATTGGAACAGACCTCCGACGCAGAGACACCAGATGGGACCAGTGAGAACGGCTCGCCGACAATTACCCTGGCGCACAGACGAAGGGCAGCATGCCACCGATGTGGATCACTCAACCACTATAGGGTTGACTGCGTCTACTATTCTTGTCCCTTCTGTCACACCTCCGCTCCAGGACATCCACAATATGCATGTCCCCTTCGTCTTTGCACCACCTGTGGGGCCTCAGGACATGTGGCCACTGCCTGCACCCGAACCACCCCATACAATGGAAACCCCGCAGAACTGTCTGCATCCCACCAAGAGACATCAACCGTTTTGTCTGTCTCCTCTCAGGATTTCTGAGACGGTGTCTCAGAGCTATACTGGGGGTAATGTTATAGTACACTATGGGCTTGCCCAATCCATGACTACGTTCTCCAGCTCTTCTGTCAAGGGTATCTTTCCATCACAGTATGCAGATGACTCCTTTTCTTCCCAGATCCCTTTAGACATAGCAATCCCCCTCAATGAGGAAACCCTGCCACTATACCTCGATCTGTTATCCATCCTGTAAGCTCGCCTTCCTTATATGTACCTCCACTGTTACACTTCCACATCCGGACGTTACCACTCCCACAGCGCGTCTCTCATCATACTGCATTTCCCCAACTACCATATCGAGTAACTCCAACTACTATAGACGGTACTACCATATCCAGTTGGTACAGCTATGCTCACATATTTATACGAGTCCATGTACAATACTTTTCCCCAGCTAGTTCTACACAATCTACGTGTAGTTGCTAATCATCCACAAGTCCCTTTATGGAGGGATAGTGAGGCCCAGAACTCTATTAGTCTCGCGCTACTACCGAAGCGTGCTCGACAGCTAGGAACTACGCATACACGTAACAGTCCACCTGTGGGAGGATAGTGAGACCGGATCTCTACTAGTCTCGTACTACTAGAGAAGTATGCTCAACAACTAGGAACTATGCATACACGTAACAATAGCGGCCAGAGGAGCCCTTGTGTGAGAGAATTCCCTTGACTTTGTATTCTTCTTCGCCATCAATGATGTCAGGTGGTGGTGTGAGGAAGGGCAGACCATGTATTTCTGTGCTACAGAACAGAGATAGAAGGGTGGCACAGAAAACATCATGGATTTTCCATGTGGATGGTACAGTGACTCACAAAATTGTCCCAATGTTTGATACTTTTTGATTGTTTATTGAATATCATTTGTACATAAACAGATATAAACAAGGTGTTGGTACATGAAAGCAAGCCTGCACCCCTGGCTAGGCAATGATAAATGAATTATGTAATTTGGATTAGTAACCATGGAAATACATGCAGTTCAAAACTGACACTCATTGGGACAATTATGTGAATGTCATTTAGATATATCAAAATCTGATGCTCCACTGTTTCTATAGTAACCAACTGTTGACAGATTGTTACCATGGTTATGGTATTCATCTTGGAGTCTATATAAGTGGGTTGAACAGTTCCAAACTTTGCCATCTCACCATGTACCCCATCTCCTCTGCTCAAAAGGAAAATATCCTTTCTCTTGCTTCTAATGGCCATTCCATCCACTATATTGCCTCTAGATCTGGTGTTGGCAAGTCTACTGTATCCAGAATACTTCAGGATGTCCTTCCTGGTTGATTATCTCCTTCTTCTGAACATCCTTCAAAGCTTTCAGCTTGCTCTAAACAGGCTGTTGTAACTCAGATTACTACTGGAAAGGCTTCTAATGCTGTTCAAGCCACCAAACACATCAACACCATCATCTCCAACCTAGTCTCCTCAGAAACAGTCAGAAGAGTCCTCAGAAAGAATTCATTCAAGGCTGTGGTGAAGAAGAAAAAGCCATGGCTTGATACAGTGCATAGAAGAAAGTGTTTGGATTTTACTTGAAAGTACAAA
>JBBPMG010000763.1:0-13562 GCA_038090195.1 Boletellus deceptivus | reverse complement strand
GGTAGTCTAGACCACCATACCACATCCCTAGACCCAGGGTTAAACCCCTATGACTTCATACCCTATCACCAGTCTACACATGTTTGACACATGTCAGGGACAGGCACACAAAGTCTAGACTCAAGCCTTTGAGCCTACAGAACCCTATTACCACTCTATTTGATGTAGACCTGGACCCCCTAGAAATAATAGTTAACCCTTGCTAATCTCCATGGATCTTGTCAGGAATTGCCTCATGACATTCCCCTTTACCACCATACCCTACAGCCTCACATCCAGAGCCCTCAGACCAGTACCCATAGCCCAGACACATGTTCTCCTCATGTACCTCCTACTTGATTGGCACCAGATATCTATAGATGTAGCATACACTGATGTAAACAGTAAGATAGTATATAAGGGACACCCCCAACTCGCTGGAGGACCCAGTCTTGTCCTCCTTGAGCTTGCCTGCTCAGACTAAGCACTTGACTCCTTGACCTAACAACACAAGGTTACCAGCTTGGCCTGGTAAGCAGTTGTTTCACCACCCAATGGATCAAGGCCATGAAGGCCTACTTTACTATCAACACCATGTTGTACTCCTCTGACAATGCCAAGATCATGACTGTCCTCAACAAAATGAGTAAGAGACAGGGAGTCTCCTTTTCAGAAATGTAGTATGACCGCATGACCAATACCGCTATCCCCTCTGCAGAAAAGATGTTTGACAAATTCATTGAAAACTTTGAGTCCACCTTCTATCTCTTTGATACCAAAGCCACTGCCTGCCTAGAACTTGCCAAACTCATACAGAGATCCATCAAAAAGGATGGCAACCTGGACAATGGTTTCCAAAAGTATATCACCAACTTCCAGAACCTCATTGCCAAAGCTGGAATCACTGACGACACCACCCTCATTGACCAATTCTCCCTTGGTTTAGATCAACAACTTGCCATCATGATTCTCTCTATGACCACAGTCCCCACCACCATTAAGGAATGGATTAAAAAAGCCAAAACATTCCACACCCAGAAGGCTCACATTGCTGTCTTGAAAAAAGGACATCAAACTCCCTCTTCCTTCACCACCTGTCCCTCCACCCCAGACCCAAACACAATGGACATTGATGCCATTCACATCTCAAAACTCACTCCTGCCAAATGAGCTAGATACTTTAGAGAAGGCCTCTGTCTTTGCTGTTGGAAGAAAGGACACAACACCCAACAATGCCAAGCTTTCTCCAACAATAACCCTTCTCCATGACCCCAATCGTCCACCAACCCATTCTGAAACCTCCAATGTCTTCAGAACACCACTGTTACTCAGACCTCCACTCATCATAACCCAACCACCATCACAAATTCACCCCCTGCTCCCTCATCCACTCTCAATGCTTATCTACAAAACCTTCACACTACTGGAAAAGATGAAGGGGAAGTACTTCAGACATTAAAACCTTGTTTCGAGGATCAGAAAGATGAGTCCTCAGGTTTTCACTAAGGGAAGCAGTAGCAATGTCTCCTTCCCTAGATATCTCCTCTGTAATTGTAGGACTGTCCAATGAACAAACCATGTGTCTCCTTGTCCAACTTGCAGTAGGGTCTCAAACCATTGCCACTACCACTCTAGTCAATTGTGGTGCCACCAACAACTTCATTGACTCATCCCTAGTCCTGAAACTTTTCCATGGAATTCAACACCTAGACCAACCACTCACTGCCTATAATGTAGATGGAATCCTAAACCACCAAGGAACTATTAAATACTCAATCACAACCTCTGTCCTCTTCCCTTCTCTTTCTGATAAAATCACTTTCCTTGTCACCTCACTAGGCTTGTCACATGTCATTCTAGGCATGACTTGGCTAAAGAGGACAAACCCAGCTATCAATTGGGCATCCAATACTCTAACCTTCCAGGATGCTGTGGTACCTCTTCATGAGAGTCCACCCTGGCAGAGTATGGATGATCACTACCCTGAACATCTAGGAAAGTTAACCCTATCCATGGAACTCACACAAAAGGATGCACCAAAGACTACAGAAGTCCTGAAGTGGTGTAAGGAATTCTCTGATGTCTTCTCTAAGAAGATGTTTGTAGAGCTGCCCCCACATCATCACTTGGACCATACCATTGATCTTAAACTGTCCTTTGTCCCAAAGATTGCTAAAGTCTACCCACTAAACCCAGCTAAACTCAAAGCCTGTCATTCTTTTGTCAAGGAAAATTTGAAAACTGGTTGCATCATTCCTTCCAAGTCACCCCAAGCATCTCCATTCTTCTTTGTCCCAAAAAGGATGGGACACTTCATCCTTGTCAAGACTATCAATATCTCAATTCACACACTGTTCAGAATGCTTATCCCCTCCCATTAATCTCTACCTTGATTGATGATATGAAAGAGTCCACCCTGTTCACTAAATTCAATGTTCATTGGAGTTACAACAATGTGCAACTGTATGAAGAAGATCAATGGAAAGCTGCATTCATCACTCCCCTAGATCTATTTGAACCAACAGTCATGTTCTTTGGTTTTAATAATGCACCTTTGACCTTCCAAGCCTTCATGAACCACATCTTCACTGATATGATTGCTGAAAGGTGGCTAAAGATCTACATGGATGACCTTGTGATTCATACAAAGGATGACCCACAACTACATCATGAATGAACTTGCAGAGTCTTTCTCCATCTCCAGGAACATGGTCTATCACTCAAAATCACCAAATGTATATTTGATGCCCCACAAATGGAATACCTCAGACTAATCATTGGACATGGATGCATTGAGATGGACCAGACTAAACTCAAAGCAATCGAGGACTGGAAACCTCCCACTTCTGTAAAAGAGATCTGCTCCTTCATCAGCTTCACAAATTTCTATTGCAAATTTATCCCTGGATTCTCTGATTTGATCACTCCCCTCACTCTCCTTACTTGCAAAGATGAGCCATGGATCTGGACCCCTCTCCAACAACGTGCTTTTGAATCTCTTAAGACCAAATTCTCCTCAGCTCCAGTCCTCACTTTCCCTGATACCTCTTGACATTTTTCCCTTAGGACAGATGCCTTACTCCTTGCTGCTGGAATGGTCCTTCTCCAGACTAATGCTAATGGGAACTCCCATCCTTGCACCTATTTCTCCAAGACATTCTCCCTAGCTGAATGGAACTATGATATCTATGATTGCGAATTCCTTGCCATGATCTTAGCACTTCAGGAGTGGTGACATTATCTTCAGGGAACCCCTCATCAGGTCACTATCCTCACCAACCACTGTAACCTTTCCTATCTCAAAGATCCACACAAGCTCTCCCACTGACAAGCCTGCTGGGCTCTCTTTTTACAGGATTTCAACCTTGTTTGGCAGATCACCCCAGGATCTCACATAGCCCCTGCCGATGCCCTTTCCCGAAAGGATCATGTTGATACCTCCCTTGATAATACTTCCACTGCCATTATCCCTAACCCTCAAATCATCACGGCTCTTGATCTTTCTCTCACCCAGGATATCTGTTCTTCATCTTCCTCTGATCCTTTAGTCCTTTGTGCATTACAGGGTCTTCAGGACGGTTCCCCTCTCTTCTCTCACTCTTCTCTTTCAGACTGGTCTTTCAACAATGGGCATCTTTACTATCAACATCGCCTATATATTCCTCCCTCATCCTGTACTTCACTGCTACACTCTCTTCACAAATCCCCTACCTTGGATCATATGGGGTTTTTCTGCACCAAAGCTTTACTGGAATGTGACTTTTGGTGGCTGGGCCTTTCTATCTTCGTCAAATCCTACATTTCTGGTTATGCTCTTTGCCAACAGTCTAAAGTAAACACACATCCCATGATCCCTCCTCTCTTCCCCATCCCATCATCTTCCTCCTTGCCCTTCAAACAGTTATCTATGGACCTTATCACAGACCTTCCTCTCTCTGCTGGTTTCAACAGCTTACTGGTTGTGGTCAACCACAGGCTTATGAAAGGGGTAATTCTTATCCCTTGTACCAAAACTATTGATGCCACGGGAGTAGCTTAGCTTTTCTTTAATCATGTGTTCAAGCAGTTTGGTCTTCATGACTCTATCATTTCTGATTGTGGCCCACAGTTTGCATTGGCATTTGTCCACAAATTAGCACATCTTCTACACTATGACATTCACCTTTCTACTGCCTACCACCCACAAACTGATGGTCAGACTGAACAAGTCAACCAAGAGATCAAAACCTATCTACACATCTTCTGCATGAACCAACCACACACCTGGTCTTCATTCATCACCACCACTGAGTTTCATCACAACTCCTCTCTGCATTCTTCCACTAAAGCCTCCCCATTCTCACTCATGTTGCGATATGAACCACACTCCTATCCCCTCCTGGAAAAGACCTTTCTCCCTGCACTCACCTCCTGACTCTCCCTCCTCAAGGAATCTCAAAAAGAAGCCCTTGCCATACATGAGTCTGCCTGACACCTCATGACTCAACACACCACTCATTGATTTACCCCCTGAAAGCTGGATGATAAGGTTTGGTTGGAAGCCACCAATCTCCACATACCTTATCCATCCAGGAAACTTGCCTCCAAGTGCCTTGGCCCCTTTGAGATCAGCCAAGTGTTATCTCCCCTTAACTATCACCTCCGATTACCATCCACATGGAAAATCTACAATGTCTTCCATGCCACCCTTCTATCCCCATTCCACAGCACAGAAGCACATGGCCCAGCCTTCCTTTCTCTGCCACCTGATGTCATTGATGGCAAAGAAGAATATAAAGTGGAGGGGATTCTCTCACACAAGGACTCCCCTAGCTGTTATCAGTACCTGACTGCATGGAAGGGTTATTCAGTGTCAGGAAATGCCTGGGAACTGGAAGGTAATCTCTGACATGCATGTTCCATCCTCTTAGCCTATAAAAAGTCTCACTCTCTACAATAGACAATGGCAACGGTCTTCTTCTTTTACTGCACCATCATTCTCAACACCCTTATTCCTCTTTTTCACTATTGTCGCCATTCTTCAGCCCAATCTTCCACTTCGCCTACATCTCATTCCTCCACTACTTTACTCTTGCCACTTCGCTCTTGTCCTGTTTATCCTATGTTTCTTCCTGCATCCTCCATCAATATTCTTTATGCCACCATCCTTGCAGAACCTGCCACCATCCATGCCCTTGAAGCGGATCCTCTGTATGAGGAAGATTTGGTATCTCAGGAACTCATACACACCTTCTTCGATGCTTCCCAAGTTCAATTGTATCATCATCTTTCTGTGCCCTCCGATTTACCTGTTGTTTTTAGTCTCCCACTTTGAATGCTCATTAGTCATATTCCTGAATGTGTCCTGACCACTTTACATCTATATAGTTTTTCCAATTTTGTTGAATGTCTTGATCCAACTCTAGTATACCCAGTGTTTCATCCCATCTTTTTCTCTCTCACCCAGGAAGCTCATGATCATTACTGTTCTTCTGTGGAAAGTCTTCCCATTCTATCCCATTCTCCCCCTTCTTTTGCTTCTCCTGTGCTGTCACTGCCCCCTCTTCTCATCTGAATCTCCTCTGCTCCAGAGTCCACTCCCACCAATCCCAATGATGACCTCTCCACAGAAGGCTACTGCCTTGATCATGCTGCCCTCACCTGAAACAAAGACCACATCACCTACCATCATCTTGGAAATGGACGAACCATCCTCTCTAGTGATGTGCAAACCATTGAGTCAGTCTTGGCATGCCTCCCCACTACTCCCACCACTTGCTGCTACCACTGTCATCGTTTGGGTCACTACTGAGATGATTGCCCCACATATTGCTGCCTGTCCTGTCATAAGCTTGCCCCTGGCCATCCCTCTTGCTGCTGTTTCACCATGCAATGTAGTCTTTGCCAACATTGGAGACATGGACCTCACTTCTGCCCAACTCACACCTGCTCCTGTTGTGATGGCATTGGTCACATCCTTGATGACTGTCCATTTGAGCATTACTCAGCTGAACAAGCCACTGCCATCTACACTGGGCTGTCTTCTTCATCTACCTAAAACATGGATACTCAAGCCTGGAGCTCAAGTTTATGAAGGGGGTAATGTTACAGTTTTTACTCCTTATCTGCACATTTTCCTTTTGTCTATCCTATGTCCACATCATTCTGTTATCTCAGGTATCTTTTATTATGATTATGAACACTGTCTCATGATCACTGGTGGTCCAGAGGTGTATGTTTCCCATATCAGTTCACTGATTGTACCTTCTCATATTTAGCTTGTCCTTTGTTCTCTTTTTGTCTCTGCAGCAATGGTTGTCATAGCTGCTTACTTATTTTCTGATTTCTATCACATTCTACAGTATTCCATGCTTACATGTTCCTCTCTATTTAAACCATAGTATTTGCATGTTTGTACTTCATTCTCAATCTGTGCAATCCAGTGTACTCTTGAGTCCTCATAGTCTGAATCACTTCTGTGATCCCTCACCTGAATGAATACCTTGTTCATGGTCTTAGTCTGATCTCCACAAGATCATGGTTTCACCTTGGGCTGAGTTGTACCTCTTCGTGAGTGTCCTGCCCTTGGTCCTTAGTCTCTCAGTCAGATCTCCCTCAAGGTATGCTTAGCATAACATTCCTGAGCTGGCCCACCATGACCTTGTACATACCATCCACACTTCCCCAGCAGGTGGCCATGCTGACCTTTTCTGGTTGTTACACCTGTTGTAGCATGACTACTAGTGGCTGGACCTTTCTGGCTACATGCAAAAATTCATTGCTGGCTGTGCCACCTGTTAGACCACAAAGGTGCTCACACATCCCACACCTCTCCTGGCCAATCCCATTGCCAGCACTGCCACTCACCCATTTCAGTCAATCTCCATTGATCTCATTACCAATCTCTCCTGGACTGCTAGATTCAACTCAGTCATTGTCATGGTCAACCATGGCCTTACAAAAGGGGTAATTTTCACCCCTTGTTCCAAAACAGTCAATGCCAAAGGCATTGTCCAACTCTTCTTTCAGAAAGTCTTTCTCCAATTTGGTCTACATGACAAATGCATTTCTGACAGGAGTCTCCAATTTGCATATGTCTTTGCCAGGGAACTAGCCCATCTCCTAGAATATAACATAGCTCTCTCTACTGTCCACCATTCCCAAACCAATGAAGAAATGGAATGTGTCAACCAGGAACTGGAAACATACAGTACCTCTGAATCTTCTGCCAGGGCAATTCCCACATTTGATCAGACCTTTTTCTGATGGCAGAATTCTCACATAATTTCACAGTCCACTTGGTGACCAAACAAACCCCTTTCTCACTAATGATAGGCTACAAACCCAGGACCTATCTGGCATTAAGAAAAACCTTCCTCCCTGCTTTAGAACAATGACTTGCCCTCCTAAATAAAGCCAGGGATGAAGTACAGCAGGCTCATCACATTGCAAGGCAATAGATGGCAGAATGGATCAGATCACAGTTCAAACCTTGGAAGATAGGAGATAAGAGGTGTGGCTGGATAACCAGAACCTTAAAATGAAATATGCCTTGTGAAAGCTCACCCCCTGACTGGAAGGACCCTTTGAAATAGAACAAGTCATATCTCTGACAGTCTACCAATTATGATTACCTCCCACCTGGAAGGTACACCCCATATTTCATACATTGCTTCTCTTCTCTTTTGTTGAAACTGTGGAGCACAGTCCAAACTTTATTAATCTGCCATCTGATGTCATCACAAGAGAGGATCAGTACAAAGTCCAACAGATCCTAAGTCATTGAGGTACTACTGGCTGAAGGCAGTATCTAGTCTCCTAGAAAGTGTATTCTGCAGTGGAAAACACCTGGGAACTGGACAAAACCTCTCAGGGGCTAGAGATATCCTAAATGTATATAAGGCCACCCATCCCAAGGACTTCCCCCCAACAGGACAAAGGAGATCCAGGGACTGAAGACCCTTGTATGATACAGTGACTCCAGAAAGTGTTACAATGTTTGATACTTTTTTTGTGTAGCTAAAATAACATTTGATAGTGCAGAAATTTCACTTACCTATAGTGAGACCATGGAGGGTATGGACTCTTGGCTACAAAATGGTCTCTGGATCATGTGATTTGGTCCAAGGAGTGTAAAGATACAATTATTTTAAAGTAGATATGTCATTGTAATACTTTTTGTACTTTTGAGATAGATAGTACAATCTTACTCAAATAATAGGATAGTTGCTGTTGTTTGGCACTACAAATAAATATATACATATAATATCATGTCTGAGCTTAAAATAGTTCCCACACCTCTTGATTTCCAACCATTATCATCATGAGATCTCTCCCTACTACTCAGAAAAACATTAATCTTTCTCAGCTTGATTCTGGCCTCTCAGTTCACTCTACTTCATCCACCACTGGTGTCAGCACTGCAACTATATCTAGACTTCATTCTAAAGAGTGCTCTGACTTACAAAAGTCCACTGGAGGTCATCCATCTAAACTTTCCTCTTCCAACATTTGTTATACTATTCATCTCATATCATCTCAGAAGGCTGAGAATACTGTCCAGGTGACCAAAACTCTCTCTGGGATCATCAATCAACCTCTCCATCCAAATACTGTTTGTCTCCACTTGAAAAAATCTGGTATGAAAGCTGTAGTCAAGTCCAAACACCCTCTACTCTCAGCCAAGCATTGCAAGGCTTGTTTAGACTTTGCCTATGCTCATAAAGATTGGACTATAGATGATTGGAAGAAGGTAGTATGGTCTGATGAGACCAAAATCAATCATCTAGGGTCAGATGGACACAAATGGGCATGGAAAAAGTCAAGTGAGGGGCTTAGTGACAGGTTGATAGAAGGAACTGTCAAGTTTGGTGGTGGTTCTATGATGATTTGGGGCTGTATGACTTGGCAGGGAGCTAGGTTTGCCATCAAGATTGATAGTAGGATAGATGGAGACCTCTACCTTCAAATTTTGAAAGATGAGCTCTGTCAAACTTTGGAGTATTATGGTCTCCATCCCCCTGATACCATTTTTCAGCAAGACAATGATTCAAAGCACACTTGCAAAAAGGTCAAGGAATGGCTAGAGGAGCAGGAGTTCAGGACTATGGTGTGGCCTGCACAGTCTCCAGACCTCAATCCTACTGAACATATCTGGAGCTATGTACCTCAAGAGAAGACTTGCAAAGCATGAGCATCCTCCTAAGGGTGTTCTGGAGTTATGGGAGAGAGTTGAAACAGAGTGGGAAAAGATACCAGTGGAGGAGTGTCAGAAATTGATTGAAAGCATGCCTAGAAGGATTCAGGCAGTAATTAGAGCCAAAGGAGGATATACCAAGTATTGATTTTGCATAAATACCCCATTTATCTCAAAAGTACAAAAAGCATTACAATGACATATCTACTTTAAAATAATTGTATCTTTACACTCCTTGGATCAAATCACATGATCAAGAGACCATTTGGTAGCCAAGAGTCCATACCCTCCATGGTCTCACTATAGGTAAGCAAAATTTCCACACTATCAAATGTTATTTTAGCTACACAACAAAAGTATCAAACATTGTAATGCTTTTTGGAGTCACTGTATGTGGTATTCAGACAGCATGTGTTCTTTCATGGCTCTCCCAATCCCTGCTCTTGTCCTCCTTTCCCTCTATTTTGCTTTTATTTTCTTCCCTCTTTCCTTCTTGGACTCTGTGTCTGAGACTCCCATCAGTGTATTATCAGTCTTTGGAATGACATGCACTACACCATCACTGTTTCCACCCCACCACTCCCAGCTCTCCTACCAAATCATGACTTCCCCAACCTTATCCAGCCACAGGAGTTGCCCTGGGCCACATGGACTTGGAGCTTCTCAGTGACATTTCCTAGGGAGGACACCATCAATAGGGGCTGGACAGGTAATGCCAATTCAGGGTGGTGAGTCCAAAGATGCAGCCCTTGTTTATCACAAACTCTTTGATACTATTCCCAACTCCACTCTACCTGTCCTACCACACCCAGTACTACCAGAGCCTGTACCAGTCCTAGTCCTGGCAATCAATTTCACAATGGTCATCCCTGCTACCCCACTGCCTGATCTCATTTCCATTCCAATGGTACCTGGATGATCATACTGAAACCAAGTCAAATGAGCTAGGATCCAATTTGCTGAACAATTGGAAGAACACACTCTTGAGGATAAGCCAAATGGGCCTTATCAGAGGGCTCACCAACTCCATGCCAGACTCATCAAAGGCCTGCCTGTCACCAGTGTGGCCCACTTTTGAACAGACTGTCCTTTCTACTCCTGTCCCTTCTGTCATACCTCCACACCAGAACACCCCCAATACTCTTGTCCCCTCTGCTTCTGTAGAACTTGTAGAAGAATGGAGCACACCATGGATAGCTGCACCACATTCACAGCTTGGAACAACCCTCTGTTGAAGTTATCTTATCTTATCTCAGAGATCATCTTATCACTTTCATCTTATCATTTAGCTTATTATTTAATGGTAATCTCCATGATACATGATCTTTTACATATATGCTTCTCATGTTGCATCACAGGCTATGCATTTCCATCAGAAACAGAAGCATAGACCTTCTTTGATACATGTTTCAGATATATCAAAACATGTTTTACCTATGTTTCACATAGAGTTTCACATTTCAGTCTGAGCTTTAACCTTAGTACCAGACTGTATTTATACTGGGCCCTCTGGCCCTAATTCAATAGCAGTTCAAGGAGTCCCAATACCTGAGTGGCTCTCCACCTTGTCAACACAAGGGTTCATCACCACCACATACCCTTGATATCAAGACCTGCTCCCACTCTGTTTGCAAGTCTCTCCAATCACTATCTTGAGTAAAGAGTGAGTCTCACACTTTTTACTTTATCCCTTGGCTGTCCTTCAGTCTGTGCTCCCTTTGGGAGTTTAGCCTTTACTTCCAAAACCCTCCAAGAGATGACATACCAGGATCTTCACAAGCTCACTCTCCTTTGCCTGTCCCCACTGAGGAACTCTGAGACAGTGCCTCAGACCTATGATGAGGCTAATGTTAGAGTTCCCTATGGTTTGACCCAGTTGGCTAGTTCATTCTCTCTCCAGTCAGACCTAACTATGGACTACCCACCATTCCCATTCTATCCAGGATTAGATCAACCTCCAAGCCTTGATTTCTTTATGTTATACTTCAATCTACTCATGCTCCTCTGATTGTTTCCCCATTTGTACTATAGATGGTGACCTCCTTTATCTGGACAATTCCTCTCCCACAGTGCCTCTCTTAAGACACTGTGTTTCCCCTTATCCCATACTAGGTATCTCCAGCTATCATAGATGACATGTCTCATATCCAGCTGGTACAACTCTGCCTAGGTATTTATATGAGTCCATGTACTACTCTACTTCCCCAGCTAGTTCTGCATAATTCTACATACAGTTTCTAGTACCATGAGTCCAATCCCAGTTGTCAGATAGTGAGACCAGGACCTCTATTAGTCTTGTACTACTAGAGAAGTGTGCTTGACAGCTAGGAACTATGCATACACATAACAGATGCTCACAAAGAGGTACAACTCAGTCAGAAGGGACTTTAGGCTTATGTATTCAATAGAATGGACTAAGAGAAGAGCAACAGAGACAACAAGAGATATGCTAAGTTGCACAGACTAAGAGTGAGTTACAAAATGTGGATCCTACAGTTTAAATAGTAGAGAATTGCATAATCATGGAATACCATAGAATACAATAGAAAGTGGAAGATAAATAAGCAGTGATGACCATCACTGCTACAGAGCTGAAAATGGAACAAAGAGAAGACTAAATATGACAGACATACACCCAGAGACCACCTGCAACCATGAGGAAATGCTCATAATCATAATAGAACATACCAGAGATGGGAGAACAATGAGGACAAAGTATGGACAAGGTGAAGACATGCAGATAAAGGCAGAAAATTGTAACAGGATGCAAGATACCCTGAAGGTAGTGTTGCCATTCCTGAAGGGCAAGAATGACAGCAAGGAGCTCATGATTGTAGATATCATAATTGTGTTCAGTGAGAGAGAAGGTCTTGGAGAAGTAGACACAAGAATGGGGTTTACCATTGGCATTGACTTGGGAAAAGATAGCCTCAATAGCAAGGAGGGAGGCATCAGTCATCAGGAAAAAGGGACAAGAGACATCAGGGAAAGCTAGGACTGGAATGGAGGAGAACCAGGATTTAAGAATATCAAAGGTGCATTGTTGGAGGGAAGTCCAGAGTGAAGGTTCATCCTTGCAAGTAAGAAGAGTGAGCAGGATGACAAGATCTGAAAAGCTGGGGATAAATTTTCAGTAGAAATTTGCAAACCCAAGGAAGGAACAGATCTCTTTAATGGAGGTAAGAGGGTTCCATTCAGTGATGGCTTTCGGCTTGGTAGAATCCATAGCAAGGTGTCCTTGACCAATAATAAGTCCAAATATTCCATGTAAGAGACATTAAAGATGCACTTAGAGATCTTCAAGAAGAGGCCATATTTTCCAAGACACTGGAGGACCTGTTTAGTTCTGGCATGGTGGAGTTCAATGTTGTCCTTAGTGTGTATTCCAAGGTTGTCCATATATGTAGGTCTTTAGCCAATGTCTGGTGATCATGTCCACAAAAATGTGACTCATAAAGGTCTGGAACATGGAGGGAGCATTGTTAAAACCAAAGAACATGATAGTGGGTTCAAAGAGTCTCAAGGGTGTGATGAGTGCCACCTTCCATTGATCCTCCTCTTGTAGCCTGACAAGTTCTCATGATCTCTGCAAGCAAATAAACTCTGCTTACATACCTTGTCCTGTACAGGCTCTAAATGCCCTCAGTCATATACTGTACACCTCATTGTGGAATCAACCAAATCAACACAATCCCATGACCTGTCATGAATTTCATTTATGATATTGAAATGTCCAGAAGTGGCCATTGTTGATAAGGTCCTGTAAGCATATAAAGATGTGGCAGCTTGTTGCTTGATATGACACTTGCTACAGACCACCCAACCTTAGTATCAGGTCACTTACTGGTAGCTTCAGCACCAAATCCAGTTCCTCTTTGCACTGCACTACCCAACACCTAGAGTACATTCAATGCAAAGCCCTGAACTACAACCTCTCATAAAGTTATAGCAAATGATCTAATGATGCGCATACATACAAGTCCGCGGCCGGCGATCCCTTGTCGTATCCAGAGAGTCAGGCGAGCCACGCCTTCATGTACACGAGGGCCGCCATCTGAACAGCGTAAACCGTCTCGTCGACCGCACCATTCTTAGTCAACAAATCCGAGCAGTGGAACCCATCGCTCTCGTAAATCGGCTGCATCGTCGTATTAGGCTTGTCGAGACCGTCCGCAGAGACAGTCACCTCACGCCAAGGGTCACCTATAACACATTCCCAGAGAAATTCAGCAAGTAGTGGAGGTGTGACACATACGAAGACCGTTGGCAAAGAAGAGTCTGTCCACGTTGACGTTCCAGCCTCCGTACATGAGGTTCACTTGGGCAACGGACGGCGATGGAGGGGAAGAAAACTTGTCCGGGAACATGTCGACGCATTGCCTCTGACACAAATGTTCATCAGAACGAG
>JBBPMG010000762.1:0-13565 GCA_038090195.1 Boletellus deceptivus | reverse complement strand
CAAAGGAACTCCATCTCAGTCAACCCAGCCATTGCCATATGAAAACCTGTATCAGAGTGCCTCACCGATTTTGCGACGCATTGCAGGAAGACCTTCCCCTGCTGCGAACCCACAGAACTGACTGCCCCATCACCACTGCCCTCCCTGCTCATCCGAGTTGAGCCTGTGGTATCCAAGAAAACCAATAGTGACGAAGAAATGGCAGATGCTTCCGCAACCCAGACAGAAAAGAAAGGAGAGCTCTGTGCAGCCCTCCCAGGAGATTTTAGTGGGCAACCAGAGGACGCTGAGAGATGGATCATGTCTATGAATGCGTACTTCACAATCAATGACCACATCTATAAGAAAGACGAGCTGGTAATGATCCTGACTTGTCTTAACAAGCTTACAAAAGGAAGAGGGGCCACTTTCGCAGAAAGTTGGTACAACCGAGCCCCCGACTCCACTTATGACGACTTCTTAGCTGCCTTCTGTGCTGCATTCATTCCGTCAGGACAAAAGGAACAAGCCAGAAATGTCATCTATGATTTAAAGCAAAATAACTTCCCAGATACCGAAGAAAGGAACATACCCCAAAGGCTCAAACGAGGAAACTTCAATTCCTATGCTTCAGCCTTTGAATTACAAGCATATCAAAGCAGACTAGATAAAGGACATGACAATATTCTTATCAATGTCCTGAGGAGAGGAGTAGATGGGAAGCTTGCCAATGCGATGGCTATGCTTAACCTCCAACCAGAGACTTGGAAAGATTGGGTCAAGAGGGCTCATACCTTTGACAAAAACTTTAGGAGACTCAGGAAGATCAGGGAGTGGACTCATTACCTCCCATTTGCTTCCACAGCTAGGACCACCCCCAGTCGAGACCCAAATGCCATGGATATTGATTCTGTTCAACTCTCTCCCACTGAACGAGCAGAACATATGAAGAACAACAAGTGTTTCATATGCCATCACATAGGTTGTCATTCCAACAACCACAAAAAAAGGGGAGGATCTCAACCCATGGGAACTACCTGCTATCAATGCCCCCAGATCACGGTCGCAGCAGTGGAAACCAATGCCTTGGGAGAATTTATCCAGAACAGTGATCTATCCAGGAATGAGCTCCTCAGAATCCTTAAAGTCTGCATGACCCCTGAAGAAGAACAGGAGGTCCGGGTAACCATGGTAGAACAGGATTTTTAACTAGGAGGGTAGAATCAATGACTATGTCTCCTGTGAATCTCACACCTGTCTTTGTACTAGGAACAAACTCTAGAGCAATAAAACTTCCAATTCAGTTGTACAAGCCAGACTCGTGGAAACCCATTGACATGGAAGCCCTCATCGACAGCAGGGCTACTGGATGCTTCATCCACAAATACCTTGTCCAAGCGAATGGATGGAAAACAAACAGACTTCTACACCCATTCATCGCAAATAACGTGGATGGATCCAACAACCAAGGAGGTCTCATCCGATATTCAGTCACTCTTATCCTTCAAATCGTGGAACAAGAGGAATTGAGGACCTTCCTAGTTATCAATTACAGAAAAGAACAGTTAATCCTTGGGATTACTTGGCTACAAGAAACGAATCCGCGCATCAACTGGGGAACTGGAGTAGTCTCTATCCCATCAATCCAAGCCCAAAAAACTGATCCTATTGAGCAGTGATACCTCATGAGATATCTAGAACTGGATCATCTCTCCATTGCTAGAACCACCCTCTCCACCAAGTTGGCACAAAAAGCGAAAACGACTAGTGTGGAACTACCCAAAGAATTCCAACAATATTCGGACGTGTTTGGGAAACCCACGAAAGGAGAACTACCTCCAAAACGGCCCTATGATCATGCTATAGATGTCATGCATGACTTCTTACCCAAGGTAGCAAAAGCGTATCCTCTAAACCCAAAACAGATGGTGGCCTGTAGAGAATTTGTAGACGAACACCTTACATCAGGAAAAATATGACCCTCTAAGTCACCACAAGCATCCCTCTTCTTTTTTGTCTCAAAGAAGGATGGGGGATTACGCCCCTGTCAGGATTACCGATATCTCAATCAACATACTGTGAAAAATGCATACCCCCTCCCTTTGATCTCGGAACTAATCAATCAATTAAAGAATTCCACCATCTTCACCAAATTCGACATACGATGGGGATACAACAATGTTTGGATCAAGGAGGGTGACGAATGGAAAGCTGCCTTTATCACCCCTTTTGGCCTTTTTGAGCCTACAGTGATGTTTTTTGGCCTTTGCAATTCTCCACCCACATTCCAAGCCCTTATGGACGACATATTTTGGGATATGGTTGCAGAAGGATGGCTGTTGATCTACATGGACAACCTCATCATCCATACAGACGGAAACCTAGAACTCCATCATCTGCAGACACATCGGGTGCTCTAGAGAATGAGGGAACACAAATTATTCCTCAAACTCTCCAAATGCTTCTTTAACGTAAAAGAAGTTGAATACCTAGGAATGATTATTCGACCAGGGCATATCACCCTAGACCTGGTCAAATTGAAAGCCATCCAAGAGTGGACTCCCCCACAATTGGTAAAAGTTGTCCAATCTTTCCTGGGATTTTGCAACTTCTATCAGAAGTTCATCCCCAACTTCTTTGCAATTTGTAGGCCTCTACATGACCTAACAAGAAAAGGGGCTACCTGGGCCTGGACGGACTCTTGTCAGGAGGCTTTTCTGACCTTGCAAAAAGCTTTCTGCACTCAGCCAGTCCTCCAACTTCCCAAAGTCGAACATCCATTCTTCGTCATGACCAACACCTTCCTAGTAGCATGTGGAGCCGTTCTCATGCAGAAAGACACCAATGGAGATCTCCACCCGAGTGCATATTTCTCCAAAACCTTCTCCCCTGAAGAATGAAATTACAACATCTATGACTGGGAATTGCTTGCAGTTATCCGCGCTCTAGAGGAGTGGCAAAACTATCTCACCAGGACACAATATCAGATAACCATTCTCACTGACCACAAGAATCTCACCTACTTTCGCCAACCCCAAAAATTGTTGTGACGACAGGCACGTTGGATGCTATTCCTCCAGGACTTTGATCTTCTGTTCAAACATGTTCCAGGATCTGGAATGGCACCTGCTGATGCTCTTTCCTGCTCTTCCGATGAGAACACCAAGTCTGACAACAAAGATGTCACCCTACTCCCCACAGAGCAGTTTGCTCGCGCCATAGACCTCACCCTACAGGAGAAAATTGTTCAGTCCACTTCCTCTGACCCTTTTGTTGTCAATGCACTGGCGGCACTGGCCAAGGACAAATCCATTATTCCATGAATCTCCCCCATGGATTGGCACTTCGACAATAGGTCGCTTTACTACAAAGGAGGACTGTTACGCTTGGCACGGGTAGCGACGAGCGTAGACTCGAGAGCTTCGACGATGATTCTGTGGTTCGAGATGTCCACGTATTGACAATGTAGTCAGTCAAATGGGTTCAGTGTGAGGCCGCAAGGGAGAGGGCTTAGCTACTCCTCAAGGGTTCGGTGTACCGATGGCGCTAGAGAGCCAATCGGGTTAGTGTGACAAGGACAACCAAGCGAAGGCGAGGTCGGACAAGGTTCAGAGTAATGAGGCTAAGATTCAAGTAAGACTAGCTTAGAGTACATGGTACGGAAAGTGAGGTCTTATATACTCATAGGAAATGTGCACGGACCAAGCGGTGCACAAGGAAGAAAAGGAGATCATATGACAAGAGAAAATCAAGAAAGGAAATCGGAGTCCGAGCCCAATCGGGCATATCGTACATGAGATGACAAAAGGAAACGGAAATGAAAAGGAAGTCCGAGTTGGATCGGACAAGGCATAAACGAGTATGACAAGTATTCCATAGGATCAGATATACACGTACGAAGAAAAGAGTAAGCATCCGGTTGGGCGGATGTGACAGCGTCTATAGTGAGAAAAAGGAAAAAGAAATGGTGTCCATCGAGTGTAGAGGGCGAAACATAACAATACAAGTGATCAAAGCAATTTCAATGAAGAGATAGTGGATGCATCAAATGCCCCTATAGCTCCTGAAGGAAATAAGAAATCCAAAATACATGCCACTCTTCCTGGAGATTTCAGTGATCTATCCAAGGATGTTGAATGATGGCTTCTATCTATGAATGCATATTTTGCTATCAATGTCTACATCTACAAGGACAAGGATTCAGTTATGATCCTAACCATTCTGAACAAAATGATGAAAGGATGAGAGGCCACATTTGTGGAAAGCTGGTACAAGAAAGCATCCCAAGCCATATATAACAACTTCATTGAGGCCTTCAAATCCACCTTTGTCCTGGCTGGACAGACGGAACAAGCCAGGAACACCATCTATGATCTCAAACAAGCAAACTTCCAAGATCTTAAAGAACAAAACCTCTCTCACTGAAATAAATGAGGAAATTTTGACACTTATGTCATGGCATTTGAACTGCAGGTCTACCAAAGTGAACTGGAAACAGACCATGATGACATTCTGATTGATGTCCTATGAAGAGGGACAGATGACAGGCTGACTAATGCAATGGCCACCCTTAACCTCCAACCAACTGAGTGGAAAGACTGGATCAAATGAGCTCACATGTTTGATGAAATTTTCAGAAGACTAAGAAAGATTTGACAGAGATCCCATTATCTCCCATTCCATTCTCAAAACATGTCAACCTGAGATCCAAATGTCATGGACATAGATGCTGTATGACTCACCTTCATAGAATGGGCAGAACACATGAGGAAAAACAAGTGCTTCATCTGTCACCAAGTTGGATGTCAAACTAGTAGCTATAAGAAAGGAAAAACTTAGTCACTATCTAACTTCAACTGATCCTAGAGAACCACTGTGACTACTACCATCATGGATGCATTAGGAGAGTTTATCCAGAATAGCAACCTTCCTAAAGATCTGCTATGCCTCCTCAAGATCTGCACCACACTGGACAAAGAGGAAGTTTGAGTCTTAAACTTCAATGAGGATTTTTAAAAGGGAGGACAGTGGCAATGTCTGTACCTCCTGACTCAATTGCACCTGTATTCATATTAGGCCAGAACACTAGAGCTAGAGCAATCCAACTCCCCATTCATCTTTATGAAAAAGATGCAACCCAAATTGTTGAAGTAACTGCACTAGTAGACAGTAGAGCCACTGGGTGCTTTATCCACAAATACTTGGTCCTTAGAAATGGATGGATGACAAAGTGACTTCCACAGTCATTCATTGCAAATAATGTGGACAGATCATTCAACAAAAATGGCCTCATCTGGTATTATGTTCTCATTGGTTCTTGCTGGTAACAGGGATGTGCAATCCTTCACACAGCTTCAGGACTTCTGAGGCCTGGCTCAGCTTGGCCCATGGCTTCTCAAAATGGCAAGCCGAGCTCTGAGCCCCACCAGGCCCCTAATGCGACCCGGCGTGGCCAGGCTTTTAGAGGCCAGGCTTTTAGAGGCCCGGCTTGGTCAGCTCACGGCTTTCAGGCCGGGCCGCGGAGTCACTAGCCGGGAGTCGGACGAGGTGATTGGAACTTGGTGGTCAGTGACTCAGTCTAAATCGCGGTCGCGAACCCGGGGTGGGTGCAGCACACGACGTCGCCGCCGGGCTTCGAGGCTTCGAGGACGGGACGCGAGACGAGGACGGATGGGTGCTCAGCGCTCAGTCACCGCATGGGTGAGCGCAATCCGGGGTTTTCCGACGTGACCTGACAAACGTGACAAACGGCACAGCATGTTCGTTTCCCCAGTAATCGTAACTTATCCATTCTTGCAAGACACGCGGTGATAGGTGGGAACACTACTCGACACACACCGCACTTTGTAATGTCAACCAAGAAAACATGGAAAGAGTGTATCAGGTATGTTACTTCTATATCGACCTTGGTTGGTGAAATTTGACAGTGTCTTCTAAGACATTTTACGCCTGCGTGGCACACCGTCGTTATGGGCACAGGCGTAACCTCCACCCTGGTACTCAATTTCCCCTACGGCCATGCGGGTCCAGTCATCAGAATCTTCACTCTTATCGTATTCTTCCTCAATCTAGTGCTTTTCATCTCTATCAGTGTCGCTACTGTTGTCAGATATACACTATTTCCAGGTGTCTGGTCGAAAATGCTGCATCACCCTGCCCAGAGTTTGTTCATAGGCGCTATTCCAATGGGTTTTGCTACCTTGATCAACACTGCCGTCGTGAGTGGCCCGTTGATTTGCACTCAGCCAGGACTCAGCCGTTTGTTGAGGGTATGAATCGAGAGACGAGCTTCGGGGGGCTGGGATTTCTCTATTTCCTGTGGGCATGTTGGTGGGTCGACTTAGCTGGTTCTTTTTTGTGTGCGTTTGGCATGGTACATACAATGTACGTCGATGACCACGATTTTGTGTTCCTCCTTCTGACAGGGTACCAGGTCTAACTTTCAAACACACACTTTTTCAAAGATGGCAGCAGTATGGCTTCTCCCAGTCGTTACTCTCATCGTCGCGTCGTCCACCGGGGGTTTACTGTCTGCAGTCCTTCGCCCGCACTCGTCAACGCTCGCTCTTCTTACCACAGGTATCTCACTCTCCATGCTCGCCATTGGACTTAGCCTTGCGATAATGATGATCGCTGTATACCTTGCTCGGTTGATTGTTTACGGACCGCCGGATATAAATTTGATTCTGTCTGCATTTGTCGTTCTTGGACCGTTGGGCCAGGGGGGCTACTCATTGCTGTTGAACGGTGCCAATCTCGCCGCACTATTTCCGCTACGCTCCTTGGGCGAATTCCCCACATCTGCGATCACAGGACAGCTCCTCTATTCTTTCTGCTTCTGCGGGTCCTACATCTTATGGTCTATGGGAATATGTTGGATCTGCATTGCTTTTTTGTCGATATTCAGCGTCCTACGTCGGACGGGCATCCCGCCTTTTGGATTGGCGTATTGGGGCCTCGTCTTCCCCAATGGTGTCTATGCTCTATTGTCAGTACAGTTGGGGAGTGTCCTGAATAGTGGATTCTTCCGTGTCTTCGGTTCGATTTGGTCCTGTATGTTTTGCCCACTGGCATTTCAGATTCCGATTAACTCTGCATTCGTAGGTATCGTCTTCCTACTGTGGGCCACGATATCTATCCGAACCATTCCGGCGATCATCGATCGCACTATTTTTAATGCCCCCTGCCTCGTCGCCGCCCCTGCATCTTCCAACGAGTCGGACCTAGAGGGTCAGAATTCCTGTGAGCTTGATGGCATCAGGCAGTGTTCTGCAGAATCTCCGTTCAAAAACGAATAGATATGGTGTTGGTCCCAAAAAGTATGGAATGGGCTAAGAATTCAAAAGTAGTTCAATACTTGGACACCTTGCTTTAGAATACAGCGTGCCTTGAGTTTCCCTAAAAAGGTGTTACGTTTCTGGTGGCAGTGCATCTGCCGTTGGGCTCCAAGTCTCCTAGGCTAGCTGTTCAACGGACCAGTCCGTGCACATGCTGACAGTAAACCACATTGCACTAACTCCGCCTTCGCCAGAGTTCCGAACTTGTTGGGGCTATCACACATTGAACATTCTTCAGCATGCCAGGCTCTGCAGGCTACGAACCACTACCACAGCATGCGGAGGAAGACGAACGGACGGTCAACGGCACCCCCGGTCCTGACCACGTTGCTAAACCCTCGCAGGGAAAGTCACTCAAACATCCATACAAACCGGGTCACATAGACCTTGGCAAATTGGATAATGCATTCAAAAGGTGCGATGGTCGCCTCTCTGTGGTACTCGACCTGACTGTGCGGGCTAGGTGGACAGAATCCATCGCCCAAAAGGTGAAGCGGAAGAAGAAAGTGGAGGACCACTCGCGCAAGGAGATATGGCAAAGTGTTTTCGATCCTTATGTCCTCCCTCCGGGCGTGAACGAAGGGACATTGTCCGCAGTAAGTGAGATCAGCCTAGGGCGCCTATATTGCCTCCTTACCTGCACGCGCGTGTTCGTAGGTCAAGACACTGGACCACAACCCTCCGGTGACGCAGGCCGCCTTTGACAGGTATGTTCCAGTTTGGCTGAGGTTGTTCGACTACTACCCGCCCTTGCCAGCATTACTCAGTCGGTTCGAAATGCAATCGCCGCAGGCGTTCACCCAAAGATGATTTCAAAGGGCTCTTCAGGCTCTTACTTTGCCCGTGCAAAGGTAGATGGTAAAGTGCAGACCGTTGCGTACGTGTCCACCCTGCGTTCCAGTGTCTGCCGGTTGACCCTCCTCCCACATGCAGTGTATTCAAACCCAAGGACGAAGAACCATACGGCCGCCTCAACCCCAAGGCAAGTGCACTGCCTTGTGACCTGTGGTGTGATCCCATGACTTCCCACAGACTACAAAATGGCTTCACCGTCAATTCCGTTGGATTATCCCGTTCGGCCGATCCTGTCTCATACCAAATTTAAGGTGAGTTGTTGCGTTGATGTCGCCGTTTACGGCGCTCAGGCACATGGCCCCCGTAGCTACATATCAGAGGCAGCCGCTTCCTTGCTCGACGAACGCCTTTCGCTGCATATCGTCCCACGCACCCAACTCGTGTCTCTTTCGAGCCAGGTTAGTATAATTAGCTTTTATGGGATGATTCGCAGATGCGCATTTTGTAGGCATTTTTCTATGATTGGCTCGACAGGAGTGCAGCAAAAAAGGGCAAGCCGCTTCCAGAAAAGATAGGCAGCATGCAGCTCTTCATGCATGGATACTCTGGTAAATGCTTCTCTCGCCATGAACACTTGTTTCTGACTTGTCGGTGTTTTTCCAGATGCCTCAGACTTCCTGCGTAGACACCCGTGGCCGGGTCGTTCACTAACTGACACATTTGATGACTCGCCTCACAGAAAAGGATTGTCAAGCAAGAAATTCTTTTCTGCATTGAAGATCATTTGCGGAAAAACTGGTGACGAAGAACTGGAGGAGGAAGATCCAGAAGAGGAGCGTGCATTATTTGATGTAACGGAAGAGAGCGATTCCGTGCGCCCGTTCTATTGGTCGAGAGCACTCCAACAAAGTTTTAGAGAAGAGCTTGAAAAGTAAGCAGTCATTTCAACGAATGGGATTCTACCTGTTCATCGCCTTATTATTGGAAGACTCGTGATATTAGGTATCTTCGGTTGCTTTCTTCTTGGACGGTCCATTTGACCGTCATCTAGATTACCTTATGCTCAATACTGACCGAGGAGCCGACAATTACATGATCAAGTATTGCGAAGGTGACCATGAGAAGTCACTGATTGATGTAGCCCCTCAACCATCGAAACGGCCCCAAATGTCACTGATCAAGGACCTTCGACACTCTGACACCTCCATACCCTCCCAATCTACAGTGACTTTTGCACACGCTATCCCACCCTCTCAAGCTGCTTCATTGACACTTTCAGACGACTTTACTCGTCACCCACATATTCACATTGCCGCTATCGACAACTCGCTATCTTTTCCTCATGAACATCCACAGGGGTGGCGCTCATATACCTACGGGTGGCTCTACCTTCCCGTAAACTTGATCGGCCGACCATTCAGTGAAAAGACCCGACAACACTTCTTACCGCTCCTGACTAGCAAAACTTGGTGGGAAGAAACGACATTCGAACTGCGAAACCTATTCGCCGTTGATCCAGACTTTCACCCCAAAATGTTCAAGGTGAGTCCTCATTTAGGGATCCATTCTTGCTTGTTGGATGGGGATTTGTTGCCAGAGACAACTGGCTGTCATCAAAGGCCAGGCTTACAACATTGTCCAGTCCTTGAAACACGCGGTAAGTGCCTATTTGTGTCGCTATCAAGAGACCTAATGACATGATATTTGCCTCAGGATGAAGGTTGGTTGCATGCTTGTTAATTTATACATGATTGCAAAGTTATTATTTGGACCTCCCAGGACCTCTGGAGTTAACTCGTCGGACGAGGGCACTTGTTTGGGATGACGAGACGGAAATCATGGAGGAAGTGCCACACCCTCCGGAAGCGGGACCCGCTGGTGCTTCGCCTCGACCATCAATTAGCAGTGTACCTCTCCCCCGCCGCACCCGTAGTCTCAGCCGTTCAAGCGAGTTCCCGCCACCTGTGCGCAAGCGTTCGTCCGAGGCAAACCGACCGGTACCGTTTTCTGCCAAGTTTCAGAAAGTCCACCCTGGTACTACAGGGGTCACTGTGCTGGAGCACCTCGAGAGGTTGGATGCGGTTGAAGCTAGTTTACAAAGGCTTGGTGTCGACGAACCCCTGATTGAGGAAGAAGACGAAGAGGTAGATGTGGGCGAGTCCTCGGCGTCGCGCGAACATACATCTCTTCTCATACAAACGGAAGAACGAGGAAAAGTACCTCGGAGCCAACCTGTGTCGACACCGCTTTCACCCCCCGCGAGTCCTGATGGGGTGACGTCACTAGCTGATGCTGAATCGCTTGCCGGTTCGGTGACGGAGGAGGACTTGACGGCCATGTCCAAATCCATGTCGCACGTCGAACGACCCGTGGCACGGCACCTGAGGTGGAGTAGCCATACAGGACGGTCAAGACAACCGCTCGACAATACGCTGGAATGGCTGGCCACAGACGAGGCCGAGCAACCCAAGCGGACGGTTGTTGTCGAGGTTAGTGGATACCTGCTACTTTCTTTGATTGACCTCTGATATGTCGTACAGCGCCTCGAGATGGTCCAAGCGAAACCACTGTTGAGTTGTTGGTAGCGGTAGATGTCATTGATCCGTAGTACATAGGTTACACTTTGCGACTTGGGCAAGTTTTCTTCCCACAGTCCGAGCGCGTGAGACGTCCGGCATCTGCATACTTTTTGCCATGTCCACGTCCGTATCGGTGTCTCCCGTTTTCAACGTGCACACCCCAGTCTCGTCCTTCGCCATCGTGCATTCTTGTCAGTAGGTGGAGCATCTGTCTCGCTGCCCAGTGCTCAGCCCCTCGGCGTAGTAAAGGACGAGTCTCTACGACAGCTTTATGACAAACTGACACGCAAGTGCCGCGCAGAGTTTCACGGCCAACGGATCCAGTCGGGATGGATCAAGTACGTGTGGACTGACACCATCTGGAATCTGGACGATGGTAGTGCTTCCACATTCCTTCCCAATCTTTCTCTCCTCGTCCTCACCCCAGGTCTATTTCAGACAGCGACTATACGATTTTCGTCTGGCGCCAAAACTCGCCCTCGGATTCGGCGCAAGTCTCGTCAGCCATGCCTACCATCACTTTGTATGTCCACGATCCTGCAGGTCAACTTCCAGAGCCACCTGCCTACCAGAATCCTTCCTTCTACCTGTTTCACCCGCTTCGCTCGGCCACGTCATCCCGACCTCAGTCGCTAACGAGTCTCAAAGGGAAGAATCCTGCACATAACGCAACCATGGAGGAATCAAGGGTCGCAAAGCACAGGAAAGAATTCGAGAAATTTCACAGCGAGAATGGCGTGAGGACGGTCATGGGCACCATTGGTCCCGTCGAGAATGGTAGTGTCTCCATTCTCTCTAGTATTTTGGTAGCGAAGGCTGACATGAATCTATATCTTGTGCAGTACGCATGCTGCTGAAGGTTGGCTATCGCCACGTGTACATTTCAAGAAAATTTGCCCTGAAACATGGTTTCATACCTGCCGACGCTGCGCCGGGGCATTATGGCTACGGTGGGCTTGTCAACCTTGGAAAGTGGCCTATAACACTGGCGTCAGCTTCAACGCCGACTGGACCGAAAGCCGAGTCGTCTGCGAACAGCAAGCCGTCCAAGCCCAAGAGCGTTTCCATACCTGTCTATCTCTCTGAGGAACCTCACTTTGATGTCGTCCTGGGACGTTCCTTCTTCGAGCGCCGACAGATAAGGACCTCGTCTATCGACCCCACCGAAGTTGTTTGCATGGATAATGGAGAGAAGATTGGGTGTGAGCTGGTAGTTCTCAAGGACGGTAGGGGCCAGATCGTGATTATCACCTGAGACTGCTGGAGAGCCCCTTTGCGCACGCCAGCTGGTCTGGTTTTATTATGGAAATTCTGTTGAACATCTTCCACCCAACAGAGCTTCGCACGAGAAATCTTGATCTCCTATTGGACGTACTGTACTTATCCGCGAATAGCTCGTTCTAAACTTACACGACAAAGCTGTATACTGTACAACGTGCAACATCTCATCACTCTCCCTGAGTAGTAAATATGCTGTCGGGCTCTGGGGGGGTGTCAGGACAGCTCGGACGAGTCTAGAAGGAACTGCACCAAAGGTGTTGATCCCTTGCTCGACGAAGTTGCTCGACTTTATCAACTCAACGATGTCGGAAGGGATCCTGGCACCAAAACCCTAGAGTGCCGAGAGTTCAGCAAGGCAATAGAAATCAAAGGGACATCGTCACCTTGATGACGGGTCCGTAGTCATTCAAGATGATGCCCCCGCCCTCGATGACCAGTTGTTTGTACTTTGTATACGCGCCTACGTCCTTGAACGTGATCACAAACTTGGCTGCTTGGAGCAGAGGGGAACGTTCAGGATCCATCCGTGACACCAAAGTAAAACATACGGTCGGGCTTGGTCATGGCTGCAGGTGGAAGATGAGAATCAGCACTCCAGTCAAGAGTGGAGATTTAGTGATCAAACGCGGCAGGTTTCATTGAAGTTGCTGTACGCTATTCGTGTCTCTCCGCAGCATCACGGGCCTATCGCCTTTTACCGATGTTTATTAACTAATTATTGTCCATCAGATCAAAAAGTCAGACACCATCCGCGAATCCATTCAGTGGCGACACACAGCACGCGCGATGATAGATACATTGATTTATACCCGCGCCTATGCGTCGGAACCCCGAACGGCCGTGTCGTAGCCGGGCGGGGGGTGCGAGTGTGTGTCCTCGTACGTCAAGACTCCCGAGAGGCGCTGATCGCCGGGAAAACCTGTCATGTTCAGGTCCCTGGTTGGCTCCAGCGCCTCCCCCCCTGGCATACCGCTGAGGAGCGGCCTCCCTCTCGTGGCTTGCTCGGCCTTTGATGGTGCGTCAGTCTTACAGAAAGCGACCGGTCTCGTCGAAATTTTGTGCGCACCTCATCCAGGGCACTCGCTCCTCCAATGGATGCATGATGGGAATCGATCGAATTGGATACTGTCTGGGAGGGCATGTCACCCTGTACAGCACCGTTGTCGTCCAGCTGTTGGTACGACCGGCCGACGGTAGCGAGCGGTTGGAATAGGGTGTTAGTTTGACGTGAAATCAGGCTGCTCGAGGCCTCCAACGGAGTAACGCCAGTCGAGGTTGTCGTCCCGGGGGACCGGAATTCCGGAGTATAAAGAATACGTGGAGTGGTCAATGCAGTTCTCCAACGCCAGTAGAAAATCGCCGCCGCCGCCAGGGCCATTACAGCGACGACACCCTCGACAACAAGGCCGGCGATGGCCCCTGAGCTGAGATTGCTTGAGATCGAGTCAGACGACTGCTGCGTCGTTTGTATGATCCAAGTCGCGTACCTCTTCACAGTATAGTCGCTGTCGTGTGTGGAACAAAGTGCGTCAACAGGAGGAAAGCATGAATATCGCTTAGGTTATACCTTGATGGCGATGACGATGGTAATGAT
>JBBPMG010000761.1:0-13566 GCA_038090195.1 Boletellus deceptivus | reverse complement strand
GAAATAGCTAACCGTTGGTTAATGAATATAATGAATGTACCCATAGAAAACCCATAGAATATTCAAATGAAGCTAGAAAAGTATGGAAAAATACTAAAAAAATGCGGAAAGCTATGTAGAAAAATAGTGGAGTGTAACAGTCATGGGTCTAGACCAGATGAACAAGAATAGAACAGTCTAGGTCCTGCTAAGCCCATAGCAAGCACTGAATAGCATAAAACTAAATAATAAATTCAACACTCCTCACAGCCTGTCACAGCACTAACACTGCCACAGAAACTGAGTAAGTAATTTCTTTTAATCCCACTGTGAATGTAATTATGGATTAATGCTCTCAATATGCTACTTATTTATAAAAAATGCCTCCTATTCATGAGATCTGAGACCAAGCTCATATTGGATCATGGATCATCTGGTACATCTTTCTCTATTTCCAAGTTGGACTGCTAACTTGAACTTGCATTGTAGATGCTCAAGTTGCCACTCTGATGATGTCACACAAGGCTGTATGAAAGTAGGACATCCCAATACAAGACATGGGTGCTCACCCTACCATTTACACTACAGGAGGTGAACCTCTAGTGTCAAGGGCAGAGTATGAGCATCTAGAAGAGTGACAGAAACAGCTGAAGGCTGAGATTATGAAGCAAAGGGTTGATACAACAAATGAAATAAATCAGTTGTAGGACTTGGTAAGCTTCCTCCAGACAAAGATTGAAGAGACTAGACAAATGGTTGCATTACCATTGTCTACACCCCATGCATAGATTATAATATCCATGAATAAAATACTCACCTGCAGCAAGCAATCCAAGCTGCACTTGTTCTCACCAAGTCACAGCTGTAAGCAATTGAGTGCTAGGGTGCTGCTCCACCTATTCAGTAGAACAGTTTATAGGTCAACCTGTACCCTAGGAGATAGTAGAGATTCAAATGTGATCTCACATCCTTGCATCTCACCAGATAACTGCTCATATTTCCTCTCACACTGTTTCACTGTACTCCATACTACAAAAAACACTATTCTGTCATTTTGGGGCCATATGCTACCATTTCTGCACTGAGAAGATGGCAAATTTTTACCTGCCTTGCTCACACATGACTCATATCCCACTCTGCCTTATCTATCTGCTCTTTATTTTCCATTAGTTGACAAATGAGGTCCTCCTTGGATTCATCCAACACATGGAATTCTTTCTGGTCCAAAGGTGACAATGTTTCCAACCATGCCCCCTGTAGGGCAAATGTAAGTGAATGAAACAAAGGTATATGGATGCAAACTCACCTGGAAGAAATCCCTAATAGTTGGAGTTACTCGATATGGGAATGGGGAAAACATGGTGTAGTGAGAGATACACCGTGGGAGTGGCAACGTCTGGATGTGGAAGTGTAACATCTATAGTACAAATAGGGAAGCACAGCTCACAGGATGGTCAATAGATTGAGGTATAGCAGTAGTGTCTTCTCATTGAGGGGAATTACTGCATCTGACAGAGGTAGGGGAGGGAAAGAATCATTGGCATGATAAGAAGAGAATACCACCGACAATGAAGAGCCAAGGAATGAGGATATGGAATGGGTAAGCCCATAGGAAACCATAACATTACCCCCTTCATAGCTCTGAGACACCAACTCAGAGTACCTCAGTGGAGATGGACAAGGGGGAAGATGGTCCATCCAAGAGATCATGTGGGTTGGTGGGCACACCATTGTATCAAGTTTGCTGAGTGCAGGTGGTAGCAATGTGCCTGGATCCCCTGCAAGTGGTACAAAGTTGGAGAGGACAGGCATATTGAGGATGTCCTGGAACAGAGGTGTGGCAGAAGGGGCATGAGTAGTAAACACAGTTGACCCTGTAGTGATTGAGGGAGCTGCATCGGTGGCAGGCTGCCCTTCTCCTACATGCAGGTGTAAGCATTGGCAAGTCCTCCTTGTTGGTCCTGTTTCCCTCCTCAGAGTTTGAGGTCTGTTACATTTCGCCCTCTACACTCGATGGATACTATTTCTTTTTCCTTTTCCCACAATAGACGCTGTCGCATCCGCCCAACCAGATGCTTACCTTTTCCTTTGTACATGTACATCTGATCCTACGGAATGTTTGTCATTCCTGCTTATGCCTTGTCCGATCCAACTTGGACTTCCTTTTCATCTCCGTCTCACTTTGTCATCTTGTGTACGATATGCCCAATCAGGCTCGGACTCCGATTTCCTTTTCTAGTTTTCCTTTGTTGTACAATTTCCATTTCTCTTCTGCGCACCGCTTGGTCTGTGCACATTACCTATGAGTATATAAGACCTCGCTTTCCATACCATGTACTCTAAGCTAGTCTTACTCGAATCTTAGCTTCATCACATCAAACCTCGTCTGACCTCGCCTTTGCTTGGTCGTCCTCGTCACACCGACCCGATTGGCTCCCTAGTGCCATCAGTACACCGAACCCTTGAGGAGTAGCTAAGCCCTCTCCCTTGCGGTCTCACACTGAACCTGTTTGACTGACTACATCGTCAATACGTGGACACCTCGAACCATCGACCCACCATTGAAGCTCCCGAGTCTATGCTTGTCGCTACCCATGCCAAGCATAACAAGGTCTGTCCCAATTGGATTCTAAGAGCTCAGGCATAGGTGGATCGGCTTCAACGTGGTCTGGGAGGTACTTGTGTTGTGAAAATGGTGTTGGGCAGCAGGGTGGAGGGGAGGAGTGTGGTGAAGTTGATTGCTGGTGGCAGAATAGGTACAGGTTGTGGTGATACCGAGTGTGGTATGACAGGAACAGGGGTGCTGTGGTCAGTGTGTCTGGTCGTGGAGAGGTTCCTCTTGCCAATAGTATTCCCAGTATTCATCATCCGAGAGGAGGGCCAACTAGATCCTGAGAGTGGAAAGGTAGACTTGCTCAGGGAGACAATAGATGAGAGGAATTAATCTGTCCACTTTGAACAACTCGAAGAGAGTGGTGTGGGCTCTTCCCAAGTGGGTGAGGCTATGGCTGGTGGTGACTTGATGAGGAAGTCCCAATTCCTCAATGGTATGGGTGGAGGCAAGGAGATCTATGGTCAACCTGTGAGTGTGGGTGTAGAAAGAGTAGAGTCAGAGTAATAACAGGAGAAATATGTCAGCCTCTTGTTGGAAGAGTCGTTCTAAGGCAAAAACCACATCAGGGGAGTCTAGGAGGTCAAAGATAAATCCCGTCACATGCAAATCAGAGAGATGATCAAGACATAATAGGGGTCTATCTTCTAAAGAAAGGGGAATAACTGGGTCTGCCATTCTATATTTGTAGTTTGGCAGTAGAGGAGAAGAAAGGTTTATATGTGAAATTTTGAAAATTTAGTTGGGAAAGGTGGAGTTGAAATAGAATAGCAGAAAGAGTCCTGTAGCGAGAAGATGGAAAAGAATCTTGAAAGGAAAATACTTGTGAGTCAATGAAGGCCTCATCTTCAGACTCACCACCCTGGATTGGCACTGCTGGTCCAGCCTCCATTGGTGGTGTCCTCCCTTGGAAATGTCACAGAGAAACCCCAAGTCTACATGGGCCTGGATAACTCTTGTGGCTAGATAGGATCAGGGAGCTTGACATCTGTTTGTGGAGCAGACTGGGGTGGTGTGACAATAGTGATGGCATAATGCATGTCATTCCAGAGGCTGATGATGCGCTGGTGGGAGTCCCAGACACAAGGACTGACTAAGAAAAGGGGAAGGAAAATAAAGGGGAAATAGAGAGAAAGAAGAATGAAGGTGGGGGTTGGGAGAACAGGGAAGAAACTCATCTCAACTATAAGTACTGTAGGGGTTTTCTTTGACTTCTAGACAGGATGTCTTCATTGTCCAGTTGGGGGGAAATCCTTGGGACAAGCAGCCTTATATGCATTTAGTAGTTGCTGTGCTCCTGTCAGGTTCTGTTCCAGTTCCCAGGTATTTTCCGCTGTGGAGTACCCTTTCCAGGAGACCAAGTACTGCCTTTGGCTGATGGTGCCTCAATGGCTTAGGATCTGTTGGACCTCATACTGGTCTTCTCTTGCAATGACATCAGGTGGCAGATTGATGAAATTGGGCCCATGTTCTACAGTTTCTCAATAAGGGGATAGTAATGAGGTGTGGAACACAGGGTGTATCTTCCAGGTGGGAGGAAGCCACAATTGGTAGACCACCGGGGAGATAACCCTCTCTATTTCAAATGGTCCCTCCCGATGAGGTACTAGTTTGCGAGAAGCATACCACATTTGGAGATGTTTGTTATCTAGCCAGACTTTGTTGCCAACTTTCCAGGGTTTGAATTTTGATTGGACTCTTTCTGCCATCTGTTGCCTGGCTACATGATGAGTGTGCTGCGCCTCCTCTTGCACTTTCTTTAGAAGAGTGAGCCATTCTTCCAATGCTGGAAGGAAGGTTTTTCCGAGGGATGGATAAGCATGGGGTTCGTAACCCATCATGAGAGAAAAAGGGGTCTGCTTGGTTATGGAATGCACAGCTGCATTATGGGAGAATTCAGCCATAGGGAGGAGTTCAGACCAGACATGTGGATTTCCTTGACAGAAAATTCGTAGGTAGGTTTTCAACTCTTGGTTTATGTGTTCAGTTTCGCCATCAGTTTGAGGATGGTAGGCAGTTGATAGTGCAATGTCATATTCTAGGAGACAGGCAAGTTCCCTGGCAAAAGCTGAGGCGAATTGGAAACTGTGGTTGGATATGCATTTGTTGTGTAAACCAAATCAGGGGAATACCTTTTGGAAAAATAGGGATGTGACACCTTTGGCATCAATGTTTTTGGTACATGGGGTGAAAATTACCCCCTTTGTAAGGTCATGGTCAACCATGACCATGATTGAATCAAAACTGGCAGATAGGGGAAGATCTGTGATGAGATCAACAGAGACAGACTGGAATGGGCGAGTGGTGGTGCTGGGGACAGGGCTTGCTGGGGGAATGGTTGGGTGTGTGAAAACCTTGGAGGCTTGTGTTAGAACAGCTGGATCCGCTCAGCTGGAGTCTGATGTCAGAAACTAAATTGCACAACAGCTAGCTACACATACCTGGAGTCTGATGTCAGAAACTGAAGGAGCGAAGACACCAGACTCCCAAAATAAGGCGGAGGCGAATAACACAAACAAATATCAGCCACAGTGTGGCTGAACATCTAAATAGGGTAAATGTAGCCAAAAAGCGCAAAGTGCGCAAGCACACATCCAACACACCCCCCTGATTGCGCACCTCTCCAAATAAAACCAAAAACGCTCAATGAGGTCCTAGTCCGAGCATTGAGCAAAAGTCCTGCACTTTGATCCGAGGAAGTGCCTTGGTGAGCAGGTCAGCAGGCATCTGTACTGTGGGTACAAACTTGGGCGAAATAATGCCCTTATCCACCACATCTCACAACCAGTACCACCGGAGATCCAGATGCTTCATCCTCCCATGATGCTCCGGATGTTTCGCCACCTGGATAGCTGACTGATTGTCCATATGGAGCGTCGATGCACCTTTCACCTCAAAGCCAAGCTCCTGCAACAATTTGCGCATCCAGACAACCTCTTTACCAGCCTCACATGCAGCCACATACTCTGCTTCTGTGGTCGACAATGCAACAATTGGTTGGCGCTTCGACATCCAGGAGACAACACCAGTGCCAATCTTGACCACATATGCCCCAGTGGATCGCCCAGAGTCCTTGCATCCACCATGGTTGGCGTCAGAGTAAGTGGAGAAGAGCTCACTTTTGGACGCATCTGGGGAGTAAGTGATGTCATAGCCCAGGGTGCCTTGTATGTAGCGGAAAAGGTGCTTGATGGCATTCCAGTGCGTGACATCCGGGTCAGAGGTGAAGGAGGCAAGCTGTCCAACTGCAAAAGCAATATCAGGACGAGTGGTACACGAGAGGTACTGCAAAGAGCCAATGGCCCCTCCATAGTCAACAGAGCACATGAAAGCGCGCTCTTCTGCTGTCCTCGGGTTCTGTTCACACGACAAGCAAAGGCCAGGTTCCATGGGAGTGGAGACAGGCTTGCAGTTGGCCATATGGAAGCGGGATAGCATGTCCATGCAGTACTGCCGCTGAGAGATGGTCAGAGAGTGTTTGGAGCGATCCCGATCGATTTTGATACCCAGGATCTCAGTAGTAGGGCCGAGGTCACGAAGCTTGAAATGCTTACTCAGATCAGCGATGGCCTGTTTGATAGCATCCAGAGATTTCGAGGCATAGGTCATATCATTGACGAAGACAGGTAGGATGATCTGGACATCACCTTGGACAAAGATGTAGACTGCAGCATCAGAATAGGTCTGAGTAAACCCAATTAGCTCCAGAGTGGTGCGCATCTTGCGATTCCAGCGATTTCCACCCTGCTTAGTCCCATAGAGCGCTTTCTGCAGTAAACAGACTGTCGTCTTCGGATCTCCCTCAGCAAATCCTTCTGGCTGCTCCATGTATACATCGCAGTCCATCTCGCCATTGAGGTAGGCGTTCAACACATCGACTGACCATAAATGCAGATCATGGATGGCTACGAGCGCAAGGATGACACGTAGAGTCGGAAGATGCACTGTAGGAGCGAACACCTCGAGATATTCGAAACCAGGTTGCTGGGAGAATCCCTGAGCTACCAATCGACCCTTGTAATGCTCAAAAGAGCCATCAGCGCGGTATTTCTTTACAAACACCCACTTCGAGCCAATCACTGGACTGTCAGTTGGTCGTGGCACCAGCGTCCATGTCCCATTGGTTTTGTGCACAGCTAGCTCGTCGAGGGCAGCTTGTCTCCACTCGGAAGCATCATCACGCTTCATTGCCTCCTTGAAAGACCTAGGATGGGGTGTATTCACCCCAAAGCACTGTGCACCCATCCCAGCCTCTTCGTCTCCCGAGTCGCTCTCAGAATCCTCATCAGTCAGCTGTGCTGGACTCAATTTCCACCATTCACGAGGTGGATGGCGCCTTCTGTGTGGCAAACGAGCCCCAATGCCAATTGGGCTTGACTCAGGTGCTGGTGCTGGTGGAGGTGGAGTCTCTGGTAGTGGGTTAGGTGATGCAATTGGAGTTGCTGGATCCTCGTCAGGCAATGGATTTGGATCAGCCACAGGAGTGATGGGGTCTGCATCTGCATCCTGTTCCTCATCAGGAGCGAGCCCCCCCGCAGGATGGAGAACCCCAGGCACCTCAGAAATGCCATCATCGTCATCTGCAGCTGCTGGTGGAGTATATGGGGTGGGTGGAGGTGCAGCTGGTGGTGGTAATGCAGGTGCACCGGTTGGACGACTGCCCCTTGAGACAGTAGGCCGCTCATCGAAGTCAGCATGCTCAGAGATGATGGTGCACTTCGTGGTGGGGTTGTAGAACTTCCAGCCTTTGTAACCATCTGGATAGCCAATAAAGACGCACTTCTCGTAGTGAGGCCTCAGAGCGTTGCGCTTGTCCTTCTGTATGTGCACATAAGCAGTCGATCCCCAGACGCGGAAATGTGACACATCTGGTTTGCGTCCATGCCAAAGCTCAAAGGGAGTCGCATTGTCGACAGCAGCAGTAGGGCATCGATTCCAGACATGGATGAGGGTTGCCAGAGCTTCGCCCCAAAATGCCATTGCCAGTCCAGACTCATGGAGCATGGCAGTGATGCGCTCTGAGAGGACACGGTTTGCGCGTTCTGCAACACCATTCTGCTGAGGCCTCGCACGAACGGTATGCTGGCACTCAATGCCACATTCAGTGGTGAATTTGAGCATTGCATTGCTCATGTACTCCCCTCCCTTGTCATCTCGCAATGCCTTGATTCTCCACTCGGTCTGGTTCTCAGCGAATGCTTTGAACTGCTTGAATGCCTCAAAGACGTCGGATTTAGCATGAATGGGGAGCACAAAGCGATAGCGTGAATAGTCGTTGATGAATGTCACCCAGTACTGATAGCCAGAAAATGTGTGATAGGGAACTTCATGGACATCTGAGTGCACGAGTTCCAGAGGCCTAGAGGCGCGCGATTTTGAGGAAGGGAATGGATTGGCATGCATCTTGCCAGCCAGACATGGTTCGCAAATAGGGTCAGGCAATGCCTTGCTCTCAAGCTTCATCCCAGTGACAAGGTTGCGCTCACAGACTGATTTAATGTCAGCACTATTGTGATGGGCAAATCGGCGATGCCAGAGTGATAAGTCAAGTGGGACAGTAGTTGCAGCATGAGCATACTCCGTTACTGGCTCCGTCGTGCCATCCAGAAACGCGGCATTGTTACTATTGATGGTTGCCACAAACAATGGCGGTCCTGGCACACGAGAGAAAGACAATCGGGTGGCATTGATATGCACGACAAATGAAGCATGACGAGTGAGGTATAGCACAGCGAGTAGGTTGTTGCGCAGATCAGGGACATGTAAGACATTGGTGAACTCCACCGCTCGGACACTCTTCCCATCTATCACAGGGCGAAACACCACAGACCCGACTCCAGCTGAGTAGATGACAGTATTGTCTGCGAGTTTGATGGGGACGCGTTTTGTGGTGTAGTTGCGCAGCCAGTGTCGATGGGGCGTCATATGAGAAGTGGCCCCCGAGTCTGCATTCCATTCGTAGTCAGCATTGAGTTGGAGTGGACAGAAAGGGTCGGAAGTGGAACGAAGACTTGCATTGCCTGCGCGCTCAATGACCTCCTGGGATTCCGATGTGTGCGATGCATTTCCTGCCTGTGACTGGTCGCCCTTCTTCTCCTTGTTCCGGTTCCCTTTATAGTATCGCTTTGCGCGCTGGAATCCATAGCATCTGCACTGGCAGTGTCCTGGCTTGTCACAGAAGGTGCAGGGTGAATTTGCAGGGCATGCGCACCCTGATGAAGCTGACAGCGCAGGTGTGGTGGATGTGGTATCAGAGCGAGGGTGGCGGTTGATTTCTTCGGTTTGGAACGCAGCTTTCACCTTGTCCTTGTCAAGGTCTGTGAGGAGCGCAAGGGAGGATACAAAGTGCGAGTACTCGGGGCCAAGAGCCCGAATCATCACCATACAAGTGAGCTCGGCATCCAGATTCTTCAAGGTGAACTCAGAGCTGCACAGGTCCTGGATTCGCAGCATGGCCTCCTCTACTTGGGCAGCCAGGGCTGGTAGAGACTCCTCAGGGCGTTTCCGGATGCCAAAGAATGCATCATATGCAACGAAGCGGCTGCTAGCCTTCTGTTGCACGAAGACAGCCTTCAATGCTGCCCAAGCGGCAGTGGGGTCGTCCTGGTGGGCCCGGATGTGGACTCATTGGTCTGGCGTGATATTGAGCATAAGCTCGCCTGCTGCTTTGTCCTGCTTGATATCCCAAGCAGTTTGGTCAGCTCCAGCAGTGGATGGACGAACCTCTTTCCCATCCACCAGTCTCCACAGTCCCTTCGAGCGCAGCAGGGCCTTCATCTCTTCGCTCCATGTGATATAGTTGGAGCCATTCAGTGGTTGGATGTGTGTCGTGTGGTGCTGCTGCTCCGAGGACATTGTTGTCGAGGTGGCAAGGAAGTGAGGTAGGAAAGAAAGAAAAAACGACGAGGTTGGATGAAAATTTTCTGGAGCGATGGGATATTGTGAATACGACTAGAGTGCAGGGCTCATAACCTGTTAGAACAGCTGGATCCGCTCAGCTGGAGTCTGATGTCAGAAACTAAATTGCACAACAGCTAGCTACACATACCTGGAGTCTGATGTCAGAAACTGAAGGAGCGAAGACACCAGACTCCCAAAATAAGGCGGAGGCGAATAACACAAACAAATATCAGCCACAGTGTGGCTGAACATCTAAATAGGGTAAATGTAGCCAAAAAGCACAAAGTGCGCAAGCACACATCCAACAGCTTGACAGGTGGCACAACTGGCAATGTATTTTTGCATGAAGCTGGAAAGTCCTGGCCACCAGTAATCTTGTTGCAACAGGTGTAATAGCCAGAAATAACCAGCATGCCCACCAGCAGCCGAGGTGTGGATGGAATGGATGAGGTCATGATGTGCTGATTTCAGGACATAGAGTCGTCCTTTGAAATAAAGGGATCCTTGGTCGAAATGCCAGTCTTGTCGGAAGATGCGAGGCAGGATGGAATGATCCTGCTCCAGGGCAGTCAGGGCACCAAGTACAAAGGGGTCCTGTGAGGATGACTGAACAATCTTGTTGTGCAGAGCAACATCCAGTGCATGGACAAAATGAATTCCCTCAAGTAGAGTGACCCCAAGGTTATCAAGCTCTGTACTGGTGGTCAAGGAGTGAGAGAGCACATTGGCTGGGGCCATGTGTGTTCCAGGAATGTGCTGGACACAGAGGTCAAAGTCCTGCAGGAATAGCATCCATCGGGCCTGTCACCAAGAGAGTTTCTGCAGTTGCCAAAAGTAGGTGAGGTTTTTATGGTCAGTCATCACAGTTACTTGGTGTTGGGTGCCAGAGAGGTAATGTCACCATTCTTCCAGGGTGCAAATGACAGCCAACAATTCCCAGTTGTAGATATCATAGTTCCATTCCTCTGGGGAGAAGGTTTTCAAGAAATAGGCCACTGGATGGAGGTCACCATTGGTATCTCATTGCATTAATACCGCTCCACAAGCGACAAGGGAAGCATCAGTCATAACAAAGAATGGGTGTTCAAGGTGAGGTAGTTGAAGCACTGGGTGAGTACAAAATACTTGCTGTAGGGCCAGAAAAGCCTGTTGGCAGGAGTCTGCCCATTCCCAAGGGGCCCCTTTCTTAGTTAGATTGTGGAGAGGGCAACTGATTTCAGAAAAATTAGGGATGAACTTTTGGTAGAAATTGCAGAACCTCAAAAATGATTGAACTGCTTTGACCAATCATGGTGGTTGCCAATCATGAATGGCTTGGAGTTTTATTGGATCCAATGTGATTTGCCTGGGTTGGATGATCATTCTCAAGTATTCTACCTCGTTTACGTGAAAGAAACATTTAGAGAGTTTGAGGTAGAATTTATGTTCTCTCATTCGGCGAAGTACCTTTTTGGTTCATTGATGGTGTAGAACCAAGTCCCCATTGGTATGGATGATGAGGTCATCCATGTAGATCAGAAGCCATCCTTCAGCAACCATATCGTGAAATATGTCATCCATAAGGGCTTGGAAGGTTGGGGGTGAATTGCAGAGCCCAAAGAACATGACTGTTGGTTCAAAAAGTCCAAACAGAGTAATGAAAGCTGCCTTCCATGTATCCTCTTCTTTTATCTGGATGTTATTATATCCCCATTGTATGTTGAATTTGGTGAAGATGGTAGAGTCCTTTAATCGATCTATCAAGTCTGAGATCAAGGGAAGTGGATATGCATTTTTCATGGTATGCTGATTTAAATACCAATAATCCTGGCATGGTCTAAGTCCCCCATCCTTCTTTTGAACAAAAAGAAGGGTGAGGCTTGTGGGGATTTAGATGGGCAGATCTTTCCTGAGGTAAGGTGTTCATCCACAAATTCCCTGCAAGTGGCCAATTCTTTCAGATTAAGCAGATAGGCCTTTGCTACTTTCGGTAGGAAGTCTTGTGTGACTTCTATGGCATGATCATAGGGTTGAGATGGGGGTAATTTCCCTTTTTCAGGTTTCCTGAAGACATCTTGATATTCAGCAAATCTTTCTGGAAGAGTGACCTCAGCGGATGTAGTTTTCTGAGTGATTTCCATGGATAATGTAGTTCTGGCAATAGTCTCATGGTCTATCCCTAGGTATTGTAAAAGATATCTTTGTTGGACTGGATTGTTCTTTTCTTTTGAAGATGATAACTCCATGGTCCCTGTTGTCCAGTTGATCTTTGGGTTCGCTTCCTGGAGCCATGTCATCCCTAGGATGACTTGTTCTTTTCCACAGTCTAGTACCAGGAATTTGCATATTTCTTCTTGTTCTCTGATTGTTAATTTCAGTGTGATGGAATGATGAATTAGCCCTCCTTGATTTGTAGATCCATCTATGTTGTTTGCCACAAAAGGTAGAGGAAGTTGATTTGTTTTCCATTGATTGGCTCATACCAGATGCCTATGGACGAAGCACCCAGTTGCCCCACTGTTGACAAGAGCAGTTACTGCAATGGATTTCCTTGTGCCAGTTTTGTAGAGTTGAATCGGAAGTTTGATCGCTCTAGAGTTCATTCCTAATACAAAAACTGGTGCAAGATTTACTGGAGGTACAGCCATTGCTTCTGTCCTCCCTATCAAAAATCCTGTTCTAAGGTCATAGTTTGAACCTCTTGTTCTTCCTCTAGAGAGGTATAGACTTTGAGGATTTGTAAGAGTTCATTTCTAGAGAGGTTGCTGTTCTGAATGAACTCTCCCAATGCATCTGTGGTAGTCTGTGCTACAGCTACCTAGGGTTGGTTTCTAGTTAAGGGATGGGTCCCTCCTTTCTTATGGTTGGTAGATCGACATCCAACTTGATGACTACAAAGCATTTATTGTTCCTCATATGTTCTGCTCTTTCCATAGGAGTGAGGCGGACAGAGTCAATATCCATAGTGTTTGGATCACAAGCAGGGGTTGTTCTGGAAGATGAGGTGAATGGAAGGTAATGAGTTTGTTCTCAGATTTTCTTCAGCCTTTGGAAGTTCTCATCAAAGGTGTGTGCTCTTTTGATCCAGTCCTTCCAGGTTTCAGGTTGAGGGTTAAGGTAGCCATGGCATTGGCCAGTTTTCCATCTACTCCTCATCAAAGGACATCGATGAGAATATCATCATGTCCTTCCTTGAGCCCACTGTGGTAAGCTTGTAATTTGAATGCTGTGGCATAGGAATCAAAATTTCCCCTTCTCAAGTGTAGAGGGGCGTTCTTTTCTTCCATATCGGGGAAGTCACTTTGTTTTAGATTGTAGATGGTATTCCTTGTGTGTTTCTTTAGTCCTGAAGGGATGAATGCTGTGTGGAAAGTGGCTAGGAAGTTGTCATAGGTAGAGTCTGGGGCTTTGTTATACCAACTTTCTGCGAATGTGGCTCTCCTTCCTTTGGTTAGCTTGTTTAGGCATGTAAGGATCATCGCTGGTTCATCTTTTTTGTAGATATGGTCATTGATCACAAAGTAGACGTTCATTGACATGATCCATCATTCTGCATCCTCAGATTGTCCATTAAAGTCTCCTGGGAGAGCAGCACAGAGCTCTCCTTTCCTGTCATCTTTGTTTCCATTGGTCACATTGGCCATCTCTTCGTCATGATCTGAGGGTTCTGAAGGCTTGGAGGTAGGGGGTTGTATGTGGATTTGGAGGGAAGGGAGAGGGGATGGGGCTGGTTGTTCTTGGGTGGTGATCACAGATGTGGCTGGTTGTACTGGAGCTAATAATGTGGAGGAGAGTCTTCTCCTTCATACTGGGTTTGCAGCAGGGGAGGGTCTTCCTGCAATTCTTTGCAATATTGGCAAAGCACTCTGATAGGGATTCTTGTAGGGTAAAGGCTGGTACATCTGGGATGGAGTTTCCTCATCCTTGGTGTAGAACACTTCTTTGTGTTCCTCCTCTTCTCTAGGTGCATGGTGAAACAACTGCTTACCAGACCTAGCTGGTAACCTGTGTTGTTAGGTCAAGGAGTCGAGTACTAGATCTGAGCAGGCAAGCTCGAGGAGGACAAGACTGGGTCCTCCAGCGAGTTGGGGGTGTCC
>JBBPMG010000760.1:0-13577 GCA_038090195.1 Boletellus deceptivus | reverse complement strand
CTGGACTCAATCTATGAGCCATGAGGATGTCCTAGACCTGCTAAGACTGAATGGGAAATAGCTAACCATTGGTTAATGAATATACCCATAGAAAACCCATAGAATATTCAAATGAAGCTAGAAAAGTCTGGAAAGATACTAGAAAAATGTGGAAAACTATGTAGGAAAATAGGAGAGTGTAATAAAAGATAAACAAAGGAAAAGATAGGTCCACTGGTGATGATCAAGAGATGAACATATTCATAGGTAAACATTCTCCACACTGGGGAATGGATGGGATGAAGGATAGAGAAAACAAATAAGCTGTGACCAAGGGACAAAACCATAACAGTCTATACCCATCACCATTTGCACTAGGTGTAACAAAATGATGACTTGTACCATAATCAATATTGCAACACCTTGTTCAAGATTACTCACACTATTCAATATCTATGTAGCATTATCATGCTTTCTTGGGCACACAAACATTCAACTGTTATAAGACTTCAATAAGAAATTGCCCATGAGTCATCTGAATGAGTACATGCATGTTGAGGATAAAAGAGTATGCAAACTTGATCATAGCATGAAACATTGGTGGAATCAGGTTCAGACAGTATGTTCTTTATTATCAATTGCTTTGCTAATTTGCCTCTGATTGTCCAATAGGACTCATTGTCAGCTTGGAATGATAACATGAACACAGCTCTCTCACCTCCAGTGACCTTATACAGTAGACTTGCTCATAATCCATACAAGTTGTTCCTACACTTTACTAGGTTTATACAACACTAAACATTAGGTTTATGCATTATCACTGCATACATTATGAGCAAGTCCACTGTAACTGGCAACATGACACAGCCTCCCACTACTACAAGTGGGAGTGGGAGGATCAAAATGTCAGATGAGTGTTGATGTGAGAAGTGGTAATCTACCCTCTGTTCTATAGTGCTTCTACACTGACCCATTCATTCCTAAATTACTCCACACTGTTACAGTTTCCTATGGACTCCTCCATTCCACAACTACATTTCACAACTCTTCCATTTCTCCCATATTCCTGTCTTCTTACATCAATGATTCATTTCCCCTGCTATACCCATCAGACATGGTAGTCCCACTCAATGAGCAGATGTTGCCATTGTACCTTGATCTATTGACCATTCTGTAAGCTGAGCTTCCTTATTTGTACTATAGATGTTACACTCCCACATCTGGACATTACCACTCCCACAGTGTATCTCTTGTTACACCATGTTTCTCCCATTGCCATATCAAGTAACTCCAACTATCATAGACAGTACTACCACATCCAGTTGGTACAGCAATGCTTGAGTATTTATACAAGTCCATATACAGTACTTTTCTCCAGCTAGTTCTACGCAATCTATGTGTAGTTTCTAGTCATTCCACAAGTCTTCTTAGACAAGAAGATAGTGAGACTGGACCTCTATTAGTCTCACACTACTACTGAAAGTGTGCTTGACAGCTAGGACTACATGTATGTGTAACAAAAGAACTAGCTTGTCCCCTGACCCTTGCTTTTTAGCAGTAGGGTCCAAACCTCTGACAATACATCATACTGCACACCTAGGGAATTAGAGGAACACGAAGAAGTGTTCTACACCAAAGATGAAGGAACTCCATCTCAGAACAACCAGCCATTGCCCTATGAGAACCCCTATCAGAGTGTTTCACCAATATTAAGAAGAATTGTGGGACAACCTTCCCCTGCTGCAAACCCAGTATGAAGGAGAAGACCTTCCTCCTCATTGTTAGCTCCAGTACAGCCAGCTGCACCAATAATAACCACAGAAGAACAACCACACCCATCACTGCTACCATCCCCTAGAATTCATATCCAACTGCCTGCTTCAGAATCTCCTGAATCTTCTGATCATGATGAAGAAATGGCTGATGTTATCCCAGAAAAGAAGGACAAAAGGAAGGGAGAACTCTGTACAGTCCTCCCTGGAGATTTCTCTGGACAAAAAGAGGATGTGGAATGATGGATCATGTCTATGAATGTCTACTTTGCAATCAATGACCATATCTATAAAAAGGACAAACCAGCCATGATCCTTATGTGCTTAAACAAGCTTACTAAAGGAAGGGGAGTGGCATTCACCAAGAGCTGGTACAACAAAGCACCAGACTCCACATATGACAATTTCATAGCCACTTTTTGTGTGGCATTTGTTCCATCTGGGCTCAAAGAACAGGCCAGAAATGTCATCTATGACCTCAAACAAAGTGATTTCCCAGATCCAGAAGAGAAAAACGTCCCCCAATGGCTCAAAAGAGGAAATTTTGACTCTTATGCCACCATGCTTGAGTTGCAAGTATATCGAAGCAGGCTAGAAGAAGATCATGATGAAATTCTCATTGACATCCTTCAAAAAGGGATAGATGGAAAATTGGCCAATGCTATGGCCACTTTAAACCTCCAACCTGACAGTTGGAAGGACTGGGTTAAACAGGCTCATACTTTTGACAAAAACTTCAGAAGGTTGAAGAAGATTAGAGAATGAACTCATTACATCCCATTCACCTCTTCTGCCTTCAGATCCATCCTGGCTCATGATCCAAATGCCATGGATATTGACTCCATCCAACTCACCCCCACAGAATGAGCTGAACATATGAGGAATAACAAATGTTTCATCTGCCATTGGGTAGGATGTCATTCTACCAACTACAAAAAAGGAGGATATCACCTCCAAACCAGAAATCAACCCCAGGTGGCAGTAGCACAAACCTCTATGGATGCTCTGGGAGAATTCATTCAGAATAGCGACCTTTCATGAAACAAACTACTTTGTATCCTCAAAGTGTGTACCTTCCCCAATGAAGAACAAGAAGTTTGGGGAGTAACCTTAGAATCAGATTTTTAGAAGGGAGAACAGAAGCAATGGCTGTGTCTTTCCAGAACCTCACTCTTATTTTTGTATTAGGGACCAACTCTAGAGCAATCAAACTCCCAATTCGTCTATACAAAAATAGGATGAGCCAACCCATTGCTGTAACTGCTCTTGTTGACAGTGGGGCTACTGGATGCTTTGTCCACAAACATCTAGTACAGACCAACCAGTGGAAACTAAAGCAACTACCACAATCCTATTTGGCAAATAATGTGGATGGTTCCGCTAACCAAGGAGGACTTATTCACCATTAAGTCACCCTCAGTCTCCAGATTGGGGAGCAAAAAGAAACATGACAATTCCTATTTTTGGACTGTGGAAAGGAACAAGTCATCTTAGGAATGCCCTGGCTCCAGGAAGCAAACCCAAAGATCAACTGGACAACAGGGACTGTAGAGATACCTCCAAAAGGAAGAAAAGCAGACCCAATTGCCCAATGATACCTTTTATGGTATTTATGAATTGACCAAGGAACCATTGCCCAAACAACCCTATCCACTGAGCTAGCACAAAAAACCACTCCAACAGAAACAAACCTCCCAGATCAATTCCTGACATATAAAGACATCTTTGGAGAACCAGAAAGAGGAGAGTTACCTCCATCCTATCCTTATGATCACACCATAGAGGTAATGAAAGACTTCATACCAAAAGTAGCCAAAACCTACCCACTTAATCCAAAAGAATTGGCTGCCTGCAAAGAATTTGTGAATGAACATCTCTCCTCCAGGAAAATTTGCCCATCTAAATCACTGCCGGCCTCACCCTTCTTCTTTGTACAGAAAAAAGATGGGGGGCTTTGCCCCTGTCAAGACTACTGGTACCTCAATCAGCACACAATCAAGAATGCCTATCCACTCCCTCTAATCTCAGATTTAATTGATAAGCTCAAGGACTCCTCCATCTTCATAAAATTCAACGTACACTGGGGGTATAACAATGTCTGGATCAAAGATGAGGACACTTGGAAGGCAGCATTTATCACTCCATTCAGACTCTTTGAACCAACAGTCATGTTTTTGGGGCTTTGTAACTCCCCTCCAACTTTTCAAGTGCTCATGGATGATGTATTCTGCGACATGGTGGCTGAAGGATGGCTCTTAATCTATATGGATGACTTTATTATCCATACCAATGGGAATCTGGACCTCCACCATTCCCACACAGTGAAGGTACTACAATGCATGAGAGAACATAAGCTGTATTTGAAACTCTTGAAATGCTTCTTTGATGTACAAGAGGTAGAGTACCTAGGAATGATCATTCAACCTGGGGAAATAACCCTAGACCCAGCAAAAACGCAAGCTATATGGGACTGGCAACCTCCACAGTCCATCAAAGCAGTGTGATCATTCCTGGGGTTCTGCAATTTCTACCAGAAATTTATCCCTGACTTCTCTAAAATCTCTCAACCTCTATACAATCTCATCAAAAAAGGAGTTAGCTGGGAATGGACCTCCTCACACCAGGAAGCTTTTATTGCTTTGCAAAAAGCCTTCTGTACTTGTCCAGTACTGCGACTGCTCCACCTTGAACACCCATTCTTTGTCATGATGAATGCCTCACTCATTGCATGTGGAGTGGTACTCATGCAAAACAATTCCAATGGTGACCTTCACCCTGTAGTGTATTCCTCTAAAACCTTTTCCCCAGAAGAATGTAACTACAACATCTATGATCGAGAACTTTTAGCAGTAATACAGGCACTTGAAGAATGGTGACACTATCTTTCCAGAACCCCACATCTGGTAACCATACTAACCAATCATAAGAATCTTACGTACTTCCAACAACCACACAAGCTTTCTCACCAGCAAGCTTGCTGGATGCTATTCCTGCAGGACTTTGACCTTGTCATCCAACACCTCCTGGGATCCCACATGACCCCAGCTGACACCTTCTCCCGCTCCCATACCACCAACACCATGGCTGACAACCAGGGAGTCATCCTCTTAGTAGGAGTTCATTTTGCCCATGCTCTAGATCTCACTCTCCACAATAAAATCACCTGGTCAACCTCAGACAACCCATTTGTATTGGACATCTTGGGAGCATTGGAACAGGAGTGGTCCATCCTTCCCTGTGCCTCCCACCAGGATTGGCACTTTGATCAGGGATCCCATTATTTCAAAAGATGACTTTACATCCCCAATGCCACTCAATGAGAATTAGTCCATTCAATCCATAACTCGATGGCAGGGGGACATGCCAGATACTTCTGTGCCACCTGTCAGGCTTCCAAGGTTCTCACACACCCCACTGTTCCTCCAGCAAACCCTGTCCCCAGCACTGCCACACACTCTTTTCAGTCCATATCTGTCAATCTTATTATAGATCTCCCCTCTCTGCTGGATTTGATTTAATAATGGTCGTGGTTGACCATGGCCTTACAAAGGGGGTCATTTTCACCCCTTGTACATAAAACATAGATGTCAAGGGGGTCATGTCCCTATTTTTCCAAAAAGTATTCCCTCGTTTTGGCCTGCACAACAAATACATCTCCGACTGAGGTCTCCAATTCGCCTCAGCTTTCACTTGGGAGCTTGCCCATCTCCTGGAGTATGACGTAGCATTGTCAACCACCTATCATTTCCAAACAGGTGGAGAAACTGAATAAGTAAACCAGGAACTGGAAACCTATCTGTGTATCTTCTGTCAAGAGAGCTCCCACATTTGGTTGAACCTCCTCCCAATGGCAGAATTCTCTCATAATGCTGCAGCACATTCCATCACCAAACAAACCCTTTTTTCTCTCATGATGGGATATGAACCCTGTGCCTATCCATTCCTAGGGAAAACCTTTCTCCCCACTTTGGAAAAATGCCTTACACTTCTAAAATGAGTCTTGGAGGAGGTGCAACATGCCCATCATGTCACTAGGCAACAAATGATGGAGCATATCCAATCAAAATTCAAGCCCTAGAAGGTGGGGGACAAAGTATGGCTAGATAACTGAAACCTCCAAATGCAGTATGCCTCTCACAAACTGGCACCCTGACAGGAAGGACCATTTGAAATCAAAAGGGTTATCTCCCTGGTGGTCTACCAATTGCAGCTTCCTCCCACCTAGAAGATGCACCTTGTATTTCATGCCTCATTACTATCACCATATTGAGAGACTGCAGAGCATGGCCCCAATTTCATCAATCCACCATCTGATGTCATTGCAGGAGAAGACCAGTACAAGGTCCAACAAATCCTAAGCTATCAAGGCACCACCAGCCAAAGGCAGTACCTACTCTCCTGGAAAGGATATTCTGCAGCAGAGAACACCTGAGAGCTGGAATGGAATCTGATAGGGGCATGCCAACTACTAAATGCATATAAAGCTGCCCGTCCTAAAGATTTCTCTCCAACCAGACAACAAAGAAACCTCAACTGAAAGAAGGAACCCTTACTATACAAATAGCCCCATGTCTTCCTTCCCCATTCTTCCAACCCCTGCCTTTGTTCTCCTCATTCTATACTTCGCTTTCATTTTTCTTCTTTTTCTTTTACTCAGCCTTTGCATCTGGGACTTCCACCAACACATCATTAGTCTGTGAAATAACATGTGCTACACTGTCACCATAGCCACTCCACCCCAACTCCTACCACCTTCTGACATTGGACTCCCCAATCCCATCCAGTCACAAGAATTACCCCAAGCCACATGGACTTGAGGTTTTTTGGTGACATTTCCCAGGGAGGACACCACCAATGGAGGCTGGACCGGCAATGCCAATCCAAAGTGGTGAGTCTGAAGACAAGGCCCTCTTAAACACACAAATATTTCTTTTTCAAGATTCATTTCCATCTTCATATTATGGTACACTTTATTTGATCCCCTTTCACCTTCAACTATCCCAGCTAAACTTTCAAAACCTTCCTTACCAGCCTACTTTGTTCCAACTGCCACCCCTTATATATAGAATGGCAGACCCAGCTATTCTGCCTTTATTAGAGGACAGACCTCTCCTCCATCTCAATCAACTTTCTGACTCCCATGTGATGGGGTTTGTTTTTGACCTTCTAGATTGTCCCGATGTAGTTTTCACTCTAGAATGTCTCTTCCAACAAGAAGCAGATGTATACCTCCCTCTATCACTTTGGCTCTATTCATTCTATACCCATACATGCAGACTTATGATGGACCTCCTTGCCTCTTCCCAAACCATAGAGGAACTGAGACTCCCTTATCATATTACCACCAACCATAGTCTAACCCATCTAGGAAGAGTGCAAACTACCCTCTTTGAATTGTTTGAAGTGTCGGAGTTGATTTGCCTGGTCTATCAACTTCTGGAACACATATACCTTCCTATTCTTAGGATATGCCTGGCTCTTCTCTCAGATGATGAATACCAGGAATACTACTGGAGAGAGGAACCCCCCCATGAGATGGACCAGGCTGGACACACCGAACACAGCTCCCCTGTTCCTCTCATACCACACCTGATATCACTGCAACCCATACCCGTTCCGCTACCAGCAATCAACTTTGCAATGCTCATCTCCTCCATCCCACTGCCTGACCCCATTTCCACAGCACAGGTACCTCCCAGACCATGCCGAAGCAGATCCACCCATGCCTGAGCCCTTCAGATCCAATTGGAACAGGCCTCAGACTCAGAGGAGGGAAACAGGACCAACAAGGAGAATTTGCTGATACTCATGCTAGCATGAAGGAGATGAGCAGCCTGTCACCAATGTAGCTCACTCAACCATTACTGGGTTGACTATGTCTATTACTCCTGTCTGTACTTGTTGAAGATATCTTATCTTATCTTATCTTCTTATCTTATCTCGGAGATTATCTTATCATCTTCATCTTATCATTTAAGCTTACCATTTGATGGTGATCTCCATGACACATGATCTATTACAGTTACACTTCTCATGTTATAGCATAAGGCTATACATTTCTGTCAGAAACAGAAGCATAGACCTTCTTTGTTACATCAACAGGTGAAACACTTCTTTTTCATCAGTGTTTCACATATATCCATTTCATCTTTATGAGACTTCTTTGATACATATTTCAGATACATCAAAATACATTTTACCTATGTTTCACATAGAGTTTCACATTTCAGTCTGAGCTTTAACCTTAGTACCAGACTGTATTTATACCAGGCCCTTAGGCCCTAATTTGATAGCAGTTCAAGGAGTCTCAACACCTGAGTGGCTCTTCACCTTGTTATCACAAGAGTTCATCACCATCACTACCTACCCTTGATTCAAGCACTGCTCCCACTCTGATAGCAAGACTCTCCTACCACCATTTGAGTATAGAGTGAGTCTCACACTCTCTACAGTGACCTCCAAAACTGTTGCAATATTTGATCTTATCACAGTGTATCAAGTACACTGCAATTACCTGTGGGAATTTCGCTTAGCTATAGTGAGATGAACTACAGTAGATACTCTTGGCTACAAATCACTCCCTGGGATCATGTGATTTCATCCAGTGGCTGTGGAGATACACATCTTGCAAAACAGTGACACCATTGCAACAGTTTTGCACCTTTCAGTTATTAGGCATATTAGTACTTTGTATACTCTCCCTTTGCCTTCAGCACTGCCTCAACCATTCTTGGCATGCTTTTAATTAACTTTTGACACTCCTCAACTGCTATCCCTTCCCACTCTACTTGAATTCTCTCTCACAGCTCATAAATCATATTAGGAGGATTTTCATGCTCTGTTAGCCTCTTTTTGAGATAACTCCAAATGTGTTCAATAGGGTTCAGGTTAGGAGACTGTGCAGGCCATACTATAGTCTTGAAATCCTGCTCTGCAAGTCAATCTTTCACCTTTCCACAAGTATGCTTGGGGTCATTGTCCTACTAAAAGATAGTACTAGGAGGATGAAGACCATAATACTGTAGGGTATTCAGCAGTTCATCCTTCAAAATATGAGGGTAAAGGTCCCCATCCATCCTACCATCAATCTTGGCAGCATAGTCAATTCCCTGCCAAGTCATACACCTCCACATCATCACAGAACCTCCTTCAAACTTCACTGTACTTTGCATCAACCTATCACTCAACCCCTCACCATGCCAACTTGCATCCATATGACCCTATGTGATTGATCTTAGTTTCATCAGACCATATAACCTTCTTCTAGTCTTCTATAGTCCAGTCTTTATAGGCATGAGCAAAGTCCAAATGAGCTTTCTGACAATTTGTAGACAGAAGAGGCTGTTTTGTCTTGACTACAGCTTTCATACCAAACTTTTTTTAAGTGTCTATACACTGTGGTGGTGGAGAGTGGCTGGTTGACAGCATTGTTAAGGGCCTTGGTCACCTGAACAGCATTCTCTGCCTTGCCAAAAGAGAAGAGATGAATAGTATGATGAACATTTGCAAAGGAAAGCTTAGTTGGACAACCTCTAATAGACCTCTAAAGCTCAGAACACTCCTTAAAACAAAGTCTTGAGATAGTGGAGATGTTGAAACCAGTAGTGGCAGCAATAGAGTTGGCAGATTGCCCAGCATTGTTACGGTACACTACGGGCTTGCCCAATCCACGTCCGCATTTGCCAACTCTTCCGTCAGGGATATCCTTCCGATACAATACATGGACAACTCCCTCGTTTCCCAGAATCCTCTAGATGCAGTCATCCCTCTCAATGAGGAAACCCTACCACTATACCTCGATCTGTTATCCATTCTGTAAGCTCCCCTTCCTTATTTGTACTTCTACGGTTACACTTCCACATTCGGATGTTACCACTCCCATGGCGTGTCTCTCATCATGCCGCGTTTCCCCAACTACCATATCGAGTAACTCCAACTACTATAGGCAGTACTACCGCATCCAGTTGGTACAGCAATGCTCGAGTATTTATACGAGTCCTTGTACAAGTACTTTTCCCCAGCTAGTTCTACGCAATCTACGTGTAGTGACTTAGCCATCCATGAGTTCCTTTGCGAAGGAATAGTGAGACCTGGACCTCTATTAGTCTCGCACTACTACAGAAAGTGTGCTCGACAGCTAGGAACTACGCATACGCGTAACAAAAGAACTAGCTGTTCCCTAGACCCCTGCTTTTTAGCAGTAGGGTCCTGACTATTGACGCCATGTCGTACCACGCCCCGAGGGGATCAGACAACGAACACGAAGAAGTGTTCTATACTGAAGATGAAGGAACTCCATCTCAGACAAACCAGCCGTTGCCGTACAAGAATCCATATCAGAGTGCCTCACCGATTTTGTGATGCATAGCAGGAAGACCTTCCCCTGCCACGAACCCACTTACCAGAAGGAGACGACCTTCCTCCTTGTTGCTAGCCCTGGTCCAACCCGCAGGACCCATTATAACCACAGCAGAACCGACCACCCCATCACCACTTCTGTCACCGCTCATCCAAGTAGAACCAGTGGCATCAGAGACGTCAGACAACGACGAAGAAATGGCAGACGCTACCGCCAATCCGACTGATAAGAAAGGAGAGCTCCGAGCAGCCCTCCCAGGAGACTTTAGTGGGCAACCAGAAGACGCAGAAAGATGGATCATGTCGATGAACGCCTACTTCACGATCAACAACCACATCTATAAAAAAGAAGAACCGGTAATGATCCTCACTTGCCTTAACAAGCTTACAAAGGGAAGGGGAGCTGCATTCGTGGAAAGTTGGTACAACCAAGCCCCAGATTCCACCTACGACGACTTCTTGGCAGCCTTTTGCTCAGCCTTTGTCCCCTCAGGACAACAGGAGCGAGCAAGGAACGCTATCTATGATCTAAAGCAAAGTGACTTTCCTGATACCAAGGAAAGGAATGTTCCCCAGAGGCTCAAGCAAGGGAATTTCGACTCATACACCTCGGCCTTCAAGCTACAGGCCTACTGGAGCAAGTTGGACACCGGGCACAACGACATCCTTATAGACGTCCTAAGAAGGGGGGTGGACAGGAAACTTGCCAACGCTATGGCAACACTCAATCCCCAGCCAACAACTTGGAAAGACTGGATAAAGCGAGCCCATGTGTTCGACGAGAACTTCAGAAGGTTAAAAAAGATCAGAGACCGAACCTCTTATCTCCCGTTCACCTCCTCAACTAGGACCACCCCCGCTCATGACCCAAATGCCATGGATATCGATTCCATCCGACTCTCCCCCTCAGAGCGAGCGAAGCATATGAAGAATAACAAATGCTTCATATGCCATTGGGTTGGATGTTGCTCCAATAACCATAGAAAGAAAGGCAGGCAGAAGACTTCAGGCAACACCCCCTACCAGCGTTCTCAGACTACTGTAGCAGCAGTAGAAACCGATGCCCTAGGAGAATTCATTCAAAGCAGCGACCTCTCTAGGAATGAACTCCTTCAAATCCTCAAAGTCTGCACAACCCCTGAAGAAGAACAGGAGGTTCAGGCAATCACCGTCGAATCAGATTTTTAGAAAGGAGGGTAGAGTCAATGGCTACACCTCCGATAGACATTGCACTGGTCTTTGTATTAGGAACGAACACTAAAGCAATCAAACTCCCTGTTCAATTACACAAAGCAGGGTCGCAAAAATCCATTGATGTCACCGCACTAATCGACAGTGGAGCAACAGGATGTTTCATCCACAAATACCTCGTAAAAGCAAATGCGTGAAAAATGGATTGACTTCCGAGACCATTCATTGCGAATAACATGGATGGGTCTGGAAACCAGGGAGGCCTCATCCAACACTTGGTCACCTTGACATTACGGATCGCGGAACAAGAAGAAACCAGAACCTTTCTAATCCTGGACTGCGAGAAAGAGCAATTAATCCTAGGAATCACTTGGCTTAGGGAGACCAACCCATGCATTAACTGGGAAACAGGAATCGTGTCAATCTCGCCATCGAACAACCCCCGGGTCGACCCTATGGAACAAAGATACCTCTTGAGGTACCTTGGACTCAGCCATCTCTCCATCGCCCGAACCACCCTGTCCACCAAATTGGCTCAACAAGCGAAGAAGGCTAGGGTGGATTTACCCAAGGAGTTCCAGCAGCACGCTGATGTATTTGGTGAACCCACCAAAGGAGAATTACCCCCAAAACGTCCCTATGACCATGCCATAGATGTCACGCGTGACTTCTCACCCAAGGTCACAAAAGCTTATCCTTTGAACCCAAAAGAGTTGACTGCATGCAGGGAATTTGTTGATGAACATCTTGCTTCTGGAAAGATACAGCCGTCGAAATCACCACAGGCTTCCCCATTCTTCTTCATGTCAAAGAAAGACGGAGGATTGCGCCCCTGCCAGGATTATAGATATTTAAATCAGCACACCATAAAAAATGCCTACCCTCTCCCTCTGATCTCGGAATTGATCGATCAACTAAAACACTTGATGATCTTTACCAAGTTCGACGTACGGTGGGGATACAACAACATCAGGATAAAGGAGGGGGATGAATGGAAAGCCACGTTCATCACTCCATTTGGCCTCTTTGAACTGACTGTAATGTTCTTTGGACTTTGCAATTCCCCTCCCACTTTCCAAGCCTTGATGGATGACATCTTCCAAGACATGGTCGCCGAAGGGTGGCTATTGATCTATATGGACGACCTTATCATTCACACTAACGGGGATTTGGAACTCCACCACCAGCGAACCAGGTGAGTCCTACAACGAATGAGGGAGCATAAACTATTCCTCAAACTCGCCAAATGTTTCTTTGACGTCAATGAGGTGGAATACCTAGGAATGATCATTCGCCCAGGACAAATCACCCTGGATCTGGTTAAATTAAAAGCCATTCAAGAATGGACCCCTCCGAGATCAGTGAAAGCCGTTCGATCTTGCCTAGGGTTCTGTAATTTCTACCAGAAATTCATCCCTAACTTCTCTGCAGTTTGTAGACCCCTCCACAACCTTACCAAGAAAGGGACCATGTGGGCTTGGACGGAGACATGTCAACAAGCTTTTAAAACTCTCCAAGCAGCCTTTTGCACCTGACCTGTCCTCCAACTCCCTAAGGTGGAACATCCATTCTTCATAATGACAGACGCCTCCCTAGTTGCCTGTGGTGCCGTTCTTATGCAAAAAGATGCCAATGGGGACCTTCACCCAAACGCTTATTTCTCCAAGACCTTCTCCCCAGAAGAATGAAATTATGACATCTATGACTGAGAACTACTTGCGGTCATTCGGGCTTTGGAAGAATGGCGAAATTATCTCACAGGAACGCAGCATCCGGTAATGATTCTCACTGATCACAAGAACCTTACCTACTTCCGTCAGCCCCAAAAACTTTCGTGCCGACAGGCCCATTGGATGTTATTCCTGCAGGATTTCGATTTGATGTTCAAACACTTACCGGGATCGGGGATGGCACCTGCCGATGCCCTCTCCCGAACTGCAGGTGAGAATATGGACGCCGATAATGCCGACGTGACCCTCCTCCCAGAAGAACAGTTTGTTCACACCATTGACCTCGCCTTATGCGAAAAGATTGTCCAGTCCACCTCTTCTGACCCTTTTGTTGTGGACGCACTTGCAGCGCTGGCTGAGGACAAATCCATTATTCCGCATGTTTGCCCTGCTGACTGGCACTTCACTGACGGGTCACTCTACTATCAAGGACAGCTCTACGTCCCAGAATTGGCCCGACGGGATCTGGTGCATTCCGTTCATACTTCCAGAGCGGGCGGGCATGCCGGCTTTTTCCGGCTCTTACACCTGTTGCAACGCAACTATT
>JBBPMG010000759.1:0-13584 GCA_038090195.1 Boletellus deceptivus | reverse complement strand
CTGCCACGTGTCCAGATCTCCCACAGGTGGTGCAGAGGCGGAGGGGACAAGTGTATTGTGGATGTCCTGGAGTGGTGGTGTGGCAAAATGGGCAGGAGTAGTAGACACAGTTGACCCTGTAGTGGTTGAGTGATCTGCAATGGTGGCATGCCACCCTCCTCCTGTGTGCTGGGGTAATGGTCGGTGAATTGTCCTCGCTGGTCCTGTCTCCCACCTCATCATCAGTGGTCTGTCCCAGTCTAATCCTGAGAGCTTGGGTGTGGGTGGATCAGCTTCGGCATGGTCTAGGAGGTACCTGTGCTGTGGAAATGGAGTCAGGCAGCAGGGTGGAAGGGATGAGAGTGGTGAAGTTGACTGCCAGCAGTGGAATGGGTAGGGGCTGTGGTGATACCGAGTGTGGTAGGATAAGATCTGGAGAGCTGAGTCGGGCATGTCCAGTCTGGTCCACCTCATGGGTGGATTGGTCCTGCCAGTAGTATTCTTGGTACTCATTGTTGGAGAGGAGGGCAAGTCGGGCTTGTAAAACAGGAAGGTAAACATCCTCGGGGAGGCAATATATCAATGGTATAAGCCCAGTGGCCTCAAATAGCTCAAAAAGAGTGGTGCAGGCTCTTCTGAGATGGTGGAGACTGTTGGTGGTGGTTATCCAATGGAGGAGTCCCAATTCCTCAATAGTTCTGGAGGAAGCGAGCAAGTCCACTGTGAGCCTTTGTGAATGGATGTAAAAGGAATAGAGCCTAAGTAACAGAGGAAGAAAGATGTTGCTCTCCTGATTGATCACTTGTTCGAGTGTGAATATGGTGTCTGGGGAATCCAAAAGATCGAAGATAAATCTCATCACATGGGAGTCTGTGAGTCAGTCTAGATGGAGTAGGGGGCAATCCTCCAAGGAAGGAGGAATAGAAGGGTCTGCCATTTCTAAATTTGAGGTTTGGCAGTAGAGTGAAAAGAAGGATAATAAGGGATATTCAGAAAAGCTAATTGGGAAGGACGAAGACTAAATGGAATGAAGTAAAGGGTGCCTGCTCTAGTGGAGGCGAAAGAAGTTTCTAGATAATGATTTGGAAGAGAAGAGAATAGTTCTTTGTAGGCATGGGCTGCGTCTTCGGACTCATCACCCTGGATTGGCATTGCTGGTCCAGCCCCTGTTGGTAGTGTCCTCCTCTGGAAATGTCACTGAGAAACCCCAAGTCCACATGGCTTGGGATAACTCCAATGGTTGGGTAGGATCAGGGAGGTTGTGGTCTGCTGGGGGGGCTGGTAGTGGCAGGGCAGAAATGGTGATGGTGTAGCAGACATTGTTCCTAAGGCTGATGATGTGCTGGTGGGAGTCCCAGATGCAGAGGCTGAGAAGAAGAAGAGGAAAGAAAATGAAAGTGAAATAAAGAACAAGGAGGACAAAGGCAGGGGTTGGAAGAGCTGGGAAAGAAAACATGGTAACTATTTGTATCATAGGAGTTTTCCTCTCAGCTGGGGGGTCTTTGTCAGCCGGTTGAGGGAAATCCTTAGGGCAAGCTGCTTTATATGCATTTAGTAGTTGGTGTGCCCCTGTTAGGTTCTGTTCCAGTTCCCAAGTGTTTTCTGATGTGGAATACCCTTTCCAGGAGACTAGGTACTGCCTTCAGCCTGCAGTGCCTCAATGACTTAGGATTTGTTGGACTTCATACTGATCTTCTCCTGCGATGACATCGGGTGGTGGATTGATGAAGTTGGGGCTGTGCTCCACAGTCTCTCGATGAGGAGAAAGTAAGGAGGTGTGGAACATGGAGTGTACCTTCCAGGTGGGAGGAAGTTGCAATTGGTAGACTATAGGAGAGATAACCCTTTCTATTTCAAACAGACCTTCCCGTCAGGGGGGCCAGTTTGTGAGAGGCATATCGCATTTGGAGATTCTTGTTATCTAGCCAAACCTTGTTGCCAACTTTCCAGGGTCTGAATTTGATCGGACTCATTCCGCCATTTGTTGCCTAGCTACATGATGGGCATGTTGTGCCTCCTCCTGAGCTCTTTTTAGGAGTGTGAGTCATTCTTCTAAAGCAGGGAGGAACATTTTGCCAAGGGAAGGATAAGCATGGGGTTCATAACCCATCATGAGAGAGAATGGAGTTTGTTTGGTGATGGAATGGGTGGCTGCATTGTGAGAGAATTTGGCCATAGGTAAGAGATTGGGTCAAACATAAGGGTTGTCTTGACAGAAGATACGTAGGTAGGTTTCTAGCTCCTGGTTTACATGTTCTGTTTCTCCATCAGTTTGTGGATGATAGGCAGTGGAGAGAGTGACATCATATTCTAGGAGTCATGTGAGTTCTCTAGCAAAGGCGGATGTGAACTGGAGTCCTCTATTGAAGATACATTTGTCATGTAAGCCGAATTGGAGGAAGAATTTCTAGAAAAAGTGGGAGACTATGCCTTTTGCGTCGATGTTTTTGGTACAAGGGGCAAAAATTACCCCCTTCATAAGGCCATGGTTGACCACAACCATGATGGAATCAAAACTGGCAGACAGGGGGAGATCAGTGATGAGATTGACAGAGATGGATTGAAATGGATGAGTGGTGGTGCTGGGGATGGGATTGGCTGGTGGGACAATTGGGTGTGTGAGAACTTTGGATGCCTGACAGGTGGCACAGCTGGAGATGTACTTTCTCATGAAACTGGAAAGTTCTGGCCACCAATAGTCATGCTGTAACAGATGTAATAGCTGGAAAAAGCTGGCATGTCCTCCAGCGCCGGAAGTGTGGACGGAGTGAACCAACTTCCGCCATGCGAGCTCTGGGACATAGAGGCGTCCCTTGAAATAGAGCAATCCACTGTCGAAATGCCAATCATCATGGGAGACACAGAGAAGGATGGATTTATTGTCAGCTAGGGCTGCCAGTGCATCTACCACAAAAGGATCGGAGGTGGTGGACTGCACAATTTTATCCTGGAGGGCGAGATCTATTGCGTGGACGAACTGTTCTGTGGGAAGGAGGGTCATGTCCTTGTTATTGGACTCAATGTTTTCACTTGAAGAGCAGGAGAGTGTGTTGGCCAGTGCCATACCAGAACCAGGCACATATTGAAAGATGAGATCAAAATCCTGCAGGAACAACATCCACCATGCTTGGTGTCGAGACAAGTTTTGGGGTTGGCAAAAGTAAGTGAGGTTCTTGTGATCTGTGAGAACAGTCACTGGATGTTGTGTTCCAGTGAGATAATTCCTCCATTCCTCCAAAGCTCAAATGATAGTGAGCAATTCACAGTCATAGATGTCGTAATTTTGTTCTTCCGGGGAAAAGGTTTTGGAGAAGTATGTGGTTGGATGGAGGTCGCCATTAGCATCCTTTTGCATGAGGATGGCCCCGCACATGACCAAGGATGTGTCAGTCATGATGAAGAATGGATTTTCAATTTTCAGGAGTTGGAGAATCAGTCTTGCACAAAATGCCTCTTGTAATGTGAGGAAAGCTTTTTGACATGGATCTGTCCAAGCCCAAATGGTTCCTTTCTTCATGAGGTCATGTAGAGGTCTGCAAATCTCGGAGAAATTGGGGATGAACTTCCGATAGAAATTACAGAAGCCAAGGAAGGAGTGGATGGCTTTTACTGATTGTGAGGGTGTCTATTCCTGGATGGCTTTCAGCTTGACTGGATCAAGGGTGATATGCCCTGGGTGAATGATCATTCCCAGGTATTCCACCTTGTTGATGTCGAAGAAGCACTTTGAGAGTTTGAGGAATAACTTGTGTTCCCTCATCCTTTGTAGGACTTGTTGTGTCCGGTGATGATGGAGTGCTAGATCTCCGTCTGTATGGATGATGAGGTCATCCATATAGATTAATAGCCATCCCTCTGTTACCATGTCTCGAAATATGTTGTCCATGAGAGCTTGGAATATTGGAGGGGAATTGCAAAGGCCAAAGAACATGACTGTTGGTTCAAAAAGGCCAAAGGGAGTGATAAATGCAGCTTTCCACTTGTTGCCTTCCTTGATTCGGACATTATTGTATCCCCATTGTACATTGAATTTAGTGAAGAGAGTGGAGTTCTTCAGCTGGTTGATTAGTTCTGAGATAAGGGGAAATGGATAGGCATTCTTGATCGTATGTTGGTTGAGATATTGATAATCCTGATAGGGACATAATCCTCCATCCTTTTTGGAGATGAAGAAGAAGGGAGAAGCTTGTGGGGATTTGGAAGGTCATATTTTTCCTGATGCAAGGTGTTCTTCTATGAACTCTTTACAGGCTGCTAATTCTTTCAGATTCAGCAGGTAGGCTTTCGCCACTTTGAGTAGGAAATCCTGGGTGATGTCTATAGTATGGTCGTAAGAACGTTTTGGTGGTAATTCCCCCTTTGTTGGCTCTTCGAACACATCTTCATATTGCCGGAATTCTCTTGGCAAGTTGGTGCCGGCCATCTTAGCTTTTTGTGCTAGCTCGGTGGAAAGTGTGGTGCACACGATGGAAAGATGGTTGAGTTCCAAGTATCACATGAGATACCTCTGCTCGATAGAATCAATCTTTGATGTAGAGGTGATAGACAGGATGGATACTACTCTGGTTTCCCAATTAATGTGTGGATTTACTTCTTGTAGCCAGGTGATCCTGAGGATCATTTGTTCCTTTCCACAATTGATCATCAGGAAGGTTCACTTCTCTTCTTGTTCAGCGATCCAGAGGGTGAGGGTGACTGAATGTTGGATGAGTCCCCCTTGGTTATTGGAACCATCCACATTATTTGTGATGTATGGTCGAGGGAGTCGATCCATCTTCCAGTTATTCACTTTAATGAGATATTTGTGGATAAAGCATCTGGTGGCCCCACTATCGATCAGGGCTGTAATGTCAATGGGTTTCTGTGGTTCAGATTTTGTTACAGTACATTACGGGCTTACCCAGTCTACAGCCACATTTGCCAGTTCCCCCCTTACAATGGTGTTTCCATCACCTTATGTGGATGACTCTTTCCCATCTTTAAATCCATTAGATGTGGTGATCCCCCTCAATGAGGAAACCCTGCCTTTATATCTTGATCTGTTAACCATCCTGTGAGCTTGCCTTCCTTATTTGTACTTCTACAGTTACACTTCCACATTCGGATGTTACCTCTCCCATGGTGTGTCTCTCATCACACCACGTATCTCCCATTCCCATATCGAGTAACTCCAACTACTATAGGTGGTACTACCACATCCAGTTGGTACAGCAATGCTTGAGTATTTATATGAGTCTGTGTACAATACTTTTCCCTAGCTAGTTCTACGCAATCTACGTGTAGTTGCTAGTCATCCACAAGTCCTTTCGTGAAGGGATAGTGAGGCCAGGATCTCTATTAGTCTCACACTACTATTGAAGCATGCTTGACAGCTAGGACTATGCATATACATAACAAAAGAACTAGCTCGTCCCTAGACCCCTGCTTCCTAGCAGAAGGGTCCCACCCACCAACATCACATTGTACCACGCCCTGAGGGGATCAGATGAAGAATACAAAGAGGTGTTCTATACTGAGAATGAAGGAACTCTGTCTCAGTCAACCCAGCCATTACCATATGAAAACCTGTACCAGAGTGCCTTGCTGATTTTGCGACACATCACAGGAAGACCTTCCCTAGCCACAAACCCAGGTAAGAAGGAGATGACCTTCCTCCTTGTTGTTAGCCTCTGTCCAGCCAGCAGGACCCATCATAACCACAGCAGAACCGACCACCCCATTACTGTTACCTTCCCCACTTATTAGGGTGGAACCTGCAGTATCTGAGAAAACCAATAGTGACAAAGAGATGGCTGATGCTTCTGTGACTCATGCAGAGAGGAAGGGAGAGCTTTGTGCTGCCCTCCCAGGAGATTTTAGTGGCCAACCCAAGGACGCTGAGAGATGGATCATGTCAATGAATGCATACTTCACAATCAATGACCATATCTACAAGAAAGATGAACCAGTAATGATCCTCACTTGTCTTAACAAGCTGACAAAAGGAAGAGGGGCCGCTTTTGCAGAAAGTTGGTACAACAGAGCTCCAGACTCCACCTACGATGATTTCCTAGTAGCCTTCTGAGCTGCCTTTATTCCATCTGGACAAAAGGAATGTGCCTGAAATGTTATCTATGATTTGAAACAAAGCAAGTTCCCAGATACCGAGGAAAAGAACATACCCCAGCAGCTTAAACAGGGAAACTTTGACTCTTATACTTCAGCCTTCGAGCTGCAAGCCTATCAAAGTGGATTAGAGAATGGACATGATGACATTCTCATTGACGTCCTGAGGAGAGGAGTAGATGGGAAACTAGCCAATGCAATGGCTACACTCAATCCCCAACCAGAAACCTGGAAGGATTGGATCAAGAGAGCGCATATCTTTGACGAGAACTTCAGAAGGCTCAGGAAGATTAGGGAATGAACTCACTACCTCCTGTTCACTTCTACAGTCCAGGCTGTTCCCAGTCACAACCTGAACACCATGGATATTGACTCCGTTTGACTCACCCCTACTGAAAGAGCAGAACATATGAAGAATAACAAATGCTTTGTGTGTCACCAAGTGGGTTGTTGCTCCAACAATCACAAGAAAGAAGGAGGATCCCAACCCACAGGAACCTCCCATTATCAGTGACCCTAGACCACAGTGGCTGCGGTAGATACTGACGCCTTAGGAGAATTTATCCAGAACAGTGATCTCTCCAGAAATGAGCTTCTTTGAATCCTCAAGGTCTGCACGACTTCTGAAGAAGAGCAGGAAGTTCGGACAACCACGATAGAACAGGATTTTTAACTAGGAGGGTAGAATCAATGGCTATGCCTCCTATAGATCTCACACCTGTTTTTGTACTAGGAATGAACTCCAGAGCAATCTAACTTCTGGTTCAACTGTACAAATCCAAATCGCAAAAACCCATTGACATCACAGCCCTGATCGACAGCAGGGCCACTGGGTGTTTCGTCCATAAACATCTAGTCAAAGCAAGAGGATGGAAAATGGACAGGCTTCTGCAACCATATATCACAAACAACATCGACAGTTCTAATAACCAGGGAGGACTCATTCGACACTCAGTCGCCCTTACCCTCCAGATTACAGAACAGGAAGAGAAGCGAACTTTCTTGGTAATAGATTGTGGAAAAGAACAAATGATCCTCGGGATTATCTGGCTATGGGAAGTAAACCCACATATCAATTGGGAAACAGGAGTAGTGTCCATTCCATCCACTACCCCAATGCTGAAAACCAATCCCATCGAACAAAGGTATCTCATGAGATACTTGGAACTAGATCATCTTTCCATTGCCTAGACCACCCTTTCTACCGAACTGGCACAAAAAGCCAAGACAATGAGCACAGAGTTGCCCAAAGAGTTTCAACAATATTCAAACATATTCAGTGAACCAACGAAAGGAGAATTACTACCGAAATGCCCTTATGACCATGCAATAGATATCACAAGTAACTTCTTACCCAGGGTGGCCAAAGTGTATCCATTGAACCTGAAGGAGTTAGCGGTGTGTAAAGAATTTGTGGATGAACACCTCACATCTGGGAAAATACAACCCTTCAAATCTCCACAAGCCTCTCCCTTCTTTTTCATGTCAAAGAAGGATGGAGGACTGCACCCTTGTCAGGACTACTGATACCTCAATCAGCATACTGTCAAAAACACTTACCCTCTCCCTTTGATCTTGGAATTAATTGATCAACTGAAGAACTCCACCATCTTTACCAAGTTCGACGTACAATGGGGATACAACAACATTTGAATCAAGGAGGGCGATGAGTGGAAAGCCGCATTCATCACTCCTTTTGGCTTTTTTGAACCTACAGTCATGTTCTTTGGCCTCTGCAATTCCCCTCTGACATTCCAGGCTCTCATGGACAACATATTTCAAGACATGGTCACAGAAGGATGGCTGTTGATCTACATGGATGACCTCATCATCCATACCAATGGAGACTCAGAACTCCACCATCAGCAGACATAACAGGTACTGCAGCAAATGAGGGAACATAAACTATTCCTCAAACTCTTGAAGTGTTTTTTTGACTGGGCCCTGGAGGAATGGCAACACTACCTCACCGGAACACAACACCAGGTGACTATTCTAATGGATCATAAGAATCTCACCTACTTCCGTCAACCACAAAAACTGTCCTGATGACAGGCCCGATGGATGTTGTTTTTACAAGATTTTGACCTTACCTTCAGACACATCCCCAGGACCAGGATGGCACCTGCTGATGCACTTTCCTGCACTTCTGTTGAAAACATGGACTCCAATAACACAGATGTCACCCTACTTCCAGTGGAACATTTTGTCAACACCCTGGACCTTGCTCTTCAGGAAAAGATCACCCAATCTACTCCCTCAGACCCTTTTGTTGTCAATGCTCTCATAGCTTTGGTAGAAGATCGGTCCATCCTTCCCTGTATCTCCCTCACTGACTGGACTTTCAACAACCACTCACTCTACTTCAAAGGGCGGCTGTATATCTCCGAGCCTGCTTGACAGGATTTAGTTCACTCTATTCACACTTTTGGCATGGGGGGGCATGCCAGCTTTTTCCGGCTCTTACACCTGTTGCAATGCGACTATTGGTGGCCAGGTCTTTCCAGGTTCATGTGAAAGTACATCTCCAGTTGTGCCACCTGTCAGGCATCGAAAGTGCTCACACATCTGACAGTTCCACCGGCATACCCCATTGCCAGCACTGCCACTTGCCTGTTTCAGTCCATCTCTGTCGATCTCATTACTGATCTACCCCTGTCTGCCAGTTTTGATTCCATCATGGTCATGGTCAACCACGGCCTTATGAAGGGGGTAATTTTCACTCCTTGTACCAAAAATGTTGATGCAAAAGGCATTGCCACCCTTTTCTTTCAGAAAGTATTCCCCTGATTCAGATTGCATGATAAATGTATCTCCGACAGGGGCCCACAATTCGCCTCAGCTTTTGCCTAAGAACTTGTCAGACTCCTCAAATATGATGTAGCCCTCTCCATGGCCTACCACCCACACACCGATGGAGAAACGGAATGTGTAAACCAGGAGTTAGAAACGTATCTGTGAATCTTTTGCCAGGGCAACCCCTGTGTTTGGTCAGATCTCTTATCCATGGCCGAATTCTCTCACAATGCTGCCACCCATTCTGTCACCAAACAAACCCCATTCTCTCTCATGATGGAATATGAACCCCATGCTTACCCATCCCTCAGCAAGACATTCCTCCCCACTCTAGAAGAATGACTCACACTCCTAAAAAGAGCACAGGAGGAAGCACAGCATGCTCATCATGTAGCCAGGCAACAGATGGTGGAATGGGTCCAATCAAAATTTAGACCCTGGAAAGTTGGTGACAAGGTTTGGCTAGATAACAAGAATCTCCAAATGAGATATGCCTCTCGCAAACTGGCCCTTTGACAGGAAGGCCTGTTCAAAATAGAAAGGGTAATCTCACCCATGGTCTACCAATTGCAGCTCCCTCCCACCTGGAAGATACATCCCATGTTCCATGCCTCCTTACTATCCCTATATCAAGAAACTGCAGAACATGGCCCCAATTTCATCAATCTGCCACCAGACGTCATTGCAGGAGAGAACCAGTATAAGGTCCAACAGATCCTAAGCCATCGAGGCACCGCAGGCCAAAGGCAGTACCTGGTCTCCTAGAAGGGGTATTCCACAGCAGAAAACACTTGGGAACTGGAATGGAACCTGACAGGGGCATGCCAACTACTAAATGCATATAAAGCTGCTCATCCCAAGGATTTCCCCCCAACCGGTTGACAAAAACACCCCAACTGAAGGAAAAAGAAACTCCTATGGTACAAATAGTTATGATGTTCTCCTTCCCCACTCTTCCAACTCCCGCCTTCATCCTTTTTGTCCTCTATTTCACTTTTATTTTCTTTCTCCTTTTTCTTCTTGGCCTTTGTGTCTGGGACTCCCACTAGTGCATCATCAGCCTTAGGAACGACATGCACTATGCCGTCACTGTCTCCACCCCGCTGCAACCAGCTCCCCCCACAGATCACAACCTTCCAGACCCAACCCAGCCATCGGAGTTACCCTGAGCCATGTGGACTTGGGGTTTCTCAGTGATGTTTCCAGGGGAGGACACCACCAATGGAGGCTGGACCAGCAACACCAATCCAGGGTGGTGAGTCTGAAGATGTGACCTGCATTTATTCGGAACTTTTCTCCAAGTTCCCCAACCATTATTTTGAAACTTCTTTCACCTCAACTAGAGCAGGCACCCTTTATTTCATCCCATTTCATCTTTGCCCTTCCCAATTAGTCTTTCAGAATATTCCTTATCACTCTTCTTTCCATCCTACTACCAAGCCTTGAATCTAGAATGGCAGACCCTATCATTCTTCCTTCCCTTGAAGATCACCCCTACTCTGTCTGGACTGGCTCACAGACTCTCATGTGATGGGATTCATCTTTGACCTTCTGGACTCCCCAAACACTGTATTTGCACTAGAACAAGTGATTTGATGAGAGAATGACGTCTTTCTTCCTCTTTTGCTTCAACTTTACTCCTTTTACATTCATTCCTGCAGACTCACTGTGGATTTGTTAGCTTCATCCTGAACCATCAAGGAATTGGGACTCCCCTATCAGATAACTACTGCCAACAGCCTCCATCACCTCGGAAGAGCTTGCACTACCCTCTTTGAACTATTTGAAGCCGCAGGACTCATACCGCTGATTTACCACCTCCCAGAAGATGTCTACCTTCCAATTCTGCAAATCTGACTTGCCCTTCTCTCCGATGATGAATATAGAGAATACTGCTGGCAGGACTGATCCACCAGTGAGATGGACCAGACCAGACATGCCCGACTTGGCTCTCTAGTTTCTGTCATACCACACTTGGTATCACCACAACCCTTACCCATTTCACCACCAGCAATCAACTTCACCACTCTTGTCCCCTCCACCCTGCCACCCGACCCCATTTCTGCAGCACAGGTACCTTTTTGATCACACAGAAGCCAATCCACCTGTGTCTGAACTCTCAGGATTAGATTGGGGTCGACCACAGATAATGAGATGGGAGACAGGACCAATGAGGACGATTCACTGACCAACACCCCGGTGTGCAGGAGGAGGGTGGCATGCCACCATTGCAGATCACTCAATCACTATAGGGTCGACTGCATCTATTACTCTTGCCCCTTCTGCCACACCACCGCTCTGGGACATCCACAATACGCTTGTCCCCTCTGCCTTTGTACCTCTTGTGGAAGGTCGGGACACGTGGCAGCAGCCTATACTCAGACAAACCCCTACAATGGAACCATCTCTTCCTCACGACCCTCTCAGGATGAGCCACCTACCCCTCCATCCGTCTCCTCTGAGGATTTCTGAGTTGGCGTCTCAGAGCTACATCAGGGGTAATGTTATGGTACATTATGGGCTTACCCAGTCTATGGCCACATTTGCCAGTTCCCCCCTTACAATGGTGTTTCCATCGCCTTACATAGACGACTCTTTCCTATCTTTAAACCCATTAGACATGGTGATCCCCCTCAATGAGGAAACCCTGCCTTTATATCTTGATCTGTTAACCATCCTGTGAGCTTGCCTTCCTTATTTGTACTTCTACAGTTACACTTCCACATTCGGATGTTACCTCTCCCATGGCGTGTCTCTCATCGCGCCACATATCCCCCATTCCCATATCAAGTAACTCCAACTACTATAGGCAGTACTACCACATCCAGTTGGTACAGCAATGCTTGAGTATTTATACAAGTCCATGTACAATACTTTTCCCTAGCTAGTTCTACGCAATCTACATGTAGTTACTAGTCATCCATGAGTCCTTTCATGAAGGGATAGTGAGGCCAGGATCTCTATTAGTCTTGCACTACTATTGAAGCATGCTCAACAGCTAGAACTACGCATACATGTAACAGATTTGTACAGTTGAACTGGGAGTGTGATTGCTCTAGAGTTTGTTCCTAGTACAAAAACTGGTGCAAGATCTATTGGAGGCATAGCCATTGATTCCACCCTCCATATTAAAAATCCTGTTCTATCGTGGTCGCCCAGACTTCCTGTTCTTCTTCAGGAGTCGTGCAGACTTTGAGGATCTGGAGAAGCTCATTTCTGGAGAGGTCACTATTCTGGATAAATTCTCCTAAGGCATCGGTGTCTACAGCAGCCACTGTGGTCTGGGGTCACTGATGCTGGGGAGTTCCAGTGGGTCAAGATCTGCTTCTTTTCTTATGATTGTTGGAGCGACAGCCTATATGGTGGCATATGAAACATTTGTTATTCTTCATGTGTTCTGCTCTCTCTGTGGGGGAGAGTTGCATGGAATCGGTATCCATGGCATTTGGGTCGTGATTAGGAGCCATCCGGGTAGTTGAAGTGAATGGGAGGTAGTGGGTTCATTCTCTGATTTTCTTAAGCCTCCAGAAATTCTCATCAAAGGTATGAGCTCTTTTAATCCAATCTTTCCAGGTTTCTGGCTGGGGGTTGAGCATGGCCATTGTGTTGGCCAGTTTCCCATCTACCCCTCTCAAAACATCAATGAGGATGTTGTCGTGTCCTGTATCCAGTCCACTTCAATAAGCCTGTAGTTCAAATGCAGAAGTGTAGGAGTAAAAATTCCCCTGTTTGAGTCAGAGAGGGACATTCTTTTCCTCCATATCAGGGAAATTGCTTTGCTTAGGTCATAGATGACATTTCTAGCTCACTCCTTTTGTCTGGATGGAACAAAGACAGCCTGGAAGGCTGTGAGGAAGTCATCGTAGGTGGAATCGGAGGCTCAATTGTACCAACTCTCAGCAAATGCTGTGCCTCTTCCCTTCGTGAGCTTATTGAGACAGGTGAGGATCATTACTGGATCGTCCTTCTTGTAGATGTGGTCGTTGATCGCAAAGTATGTGTTCATTGACATGATCCATCTTTCGGCATCTTTGGATTGACCACTAAAATCTCCTGGGAGAGCTGTGTGGAGTTCTCCTTTCTTTTCCGTCTGATTTGCAGAAACATCGGCCATTTCTTCATTGCTATCGGTTTTCTCTGATATGGCAGGTTCTACCCTAATAAGCAGAGAGGGTAGTGGTGACAGGGCAGTCAGTTCTGCTGTAGTTACAATGGGTCCTGCTGGCTAGACAGGGGCTAACAACAAGGAGGAAGGTCATCTCCTTCTTACTGGGTTTGTGGCAGGGGAAGGTCTTCCTGCTATGTGTTGCAAAATTGGTGAGGCACTCTGATACAGGTTTTCATATAGTAACAGCTGGGTCAACTGAGACAGGGTTCCTTCATCCTCAGTGTAGAACACCTCTTTGTGTTCATCGTCTGATCCCCTTGGAGCACGGTATGATGTGATGTCGATGGGTGGGACCCTTCTGCTAGGAAGCAGGGGTCTAGGGACAAGCTAGTTCTTTTGTTATGCATACACGTAGTTCTAGCTGTTGAGCATGCTTCGATAGTAGTGTGAGACTAATAGAGATCCTGGCCTCACTATCCTCTCTATGGAGGGACTCATGGATGACTAGAAACTACACATAGATTGCATAGAACTAGCTGGGGAAAAGTACTGTACATGGACTCATATAAATACTTGAGCATTGCTGTACCAACTGG
>JBBPMG010000758.1:0-13596 GCA_038090195.1 Boletellus deceptivus | reverse complement strand
ATGTTCCGAAGTGGGAATATCTTGGGCCCGGCCTCGCCCCGTTCCGGGCCGGGCCGATGTCACGCCCGGGCGTGCGGCTCTTATGTCCGGAGTCGGTGGCGTCCATGACTGTCCTCTGCCCCGTGGTCTCTGTGCCACGTTTGCCCGCAATGAGACGGTCCAGCCCGTATTTGCGTGTTCGAGCTACGACAGGATGCCTTGGTCTCTCCGGTGATTCGGTGGGACATCTCCCTAGCGTCCCAGCCGCATCCACTTGTGCGAGTTTCAACTGTATTTCCCTCGATGACATCACAACCATGATATCGCAAGAATGCTGCGGGAGTGGAGAGGGTCATGGTATATCTACGCTCCTTACTGCATGCTCGCTCCGGCATTCCCTGCAGGACATTATTTAAACGGAATTGTTTGAAATACCTAAATAAATAAAAACTCGGACGTTCCACGAATCAGCAACGAGGGCGTGCATGTGCACCTACCCACCGTAAGTGGATTGTCACGAACAGCAGTGGGTACGGCGCCCTCTACACGCATGTGTCTCTCTCGGGAGACGACTCGTGAGCTATCCTTTGCATTTTTGTGGAGGGAATACAGTGGTCGATGTAGCGAACTCCGGTTGAACGTCACGGGCGATACGCCTACAGTCCTTGCGCGAGAGGGTCGTCAAGGTTGACAGCTCAACTGATCCAAGCCATCATGGTTGGTGGACACAAGAAGAGACCACAGCTGCGAACTCGAGACGGGTGCTGTCTGCTCGTCAGGCTGCCGTGAGCGGCGCCCGAGCAGAAGAGGTCAGTGACATTGCACATGTCCTCGCAGGTCCGAGGCCACGAGCACGGCCACCGAGCGAGTTGGGAAGGCGGCGTCTCGTCCTTCTGCGTTGACGAGGGTCGCTTTTCGTCGGGCGGGTTTTCTGACTTGTGTCAAGTACCCCACTCATCCGCAGCCTGCGATAGCCAGATTTGCCGTCGCCGTTTGCGATTCCGCAGTCCAGACCCCCCGATGAGCGGTATCGAGCGCACGCAAGCGGTCGAAAAAAAAAAAGTTTTCCAAACCCTTGCCTGTGCAACCCGGACCTCGCCCTGAACGAGGGGAAAGGAGTGCGACCGTCGGAAGGTGCGCAGGGTGAGCGCAGGGTCGCCGAAAGATACTGAGGTTTGGTGCCTTGGTTGTCAGTAGCGACACGGTCGCCGTAGTGAAAGGGGGGCGTGTTTGAGGGTTACTCGAGCGCAGATACTGCGAGATAGGCTGAAGGGCATCCTCCGGGTCGTGCACTGGGCCGCGTTTCGTGCAGGCCCCGAGTCGACAGACAGACGGAGCGGGTGCTGTCGATCAATCGGTCAGGGCGCGTGGCCGGCGTCTTTGGATCGGGCGGAATCACGTTGGTCCGATCCGGAGCATCCGGCCCGAAGCCCATCCAGCTGCGGTCCAGCTGCTGAGCGAGCGTCCAGGTGCGTCGAGGACACTGTCTGCTCGCCATGTCCTGCCGCATGGCCCTGTGTCACCCAAAGGTGCCTGTCTCTCCAATGGAGCTGTGTCCAAACGTCAATCATTATTTCGACAGCCTGGGAATCTCAGGAACGACGCCGGGGAAAAGAAACGCATCAGACCACGTTCGGCCCTCAGTCATGTTTGGCAAGGCGACTCCACAGAACCCCTCCAACTTCATCGGTGACTTTACATGCCATCTCTTTTCTTGTTTCCAATCCAGCCACAGATGCCATGGCAGTGCTCGTAGTCATGATCCCAGGATTGGAGCCTCTCAAACGCAGAGCCAGTCTTGATCTTCTGCCCTGGCCCTGGGCAGCGTGGCAGGGTGGACCCTGAACGGTCGCATGTCATGGGTACAGTCGAACTACCACCACCGCACAGTCCGGGTGTCGGGCACGTGAGGGGGCCATTCATAGTAGTCCTCTTCAACGGGGATTCCATCCGTTGGCTTTAAGTTGGCCGGCAGCATTGCGAGGCAAGTGAGTTGTGTTTCTGCGTCGTCTTGCTAGTACCAGCGAACTGTTTGGTGCTGTTTTGTTGACGCTAGTTCTACTCAAGCCGACACCATAGCTGGCTATGATCTCATCCAGCTGCATTCGCATGCCCATCGTCGCGCTTGAGGCAATGTCGCCCCCCATTCCGTACCGACGAACCGACCCGTGGTCTTCACTGGCATGATGGTACCACTGCCTGGCGATGGTCGTATCACACCCTCTCCGCGTTTCGTCTCGGGTGTCTCATTATCATGCACGTCCTAAATGCAGACAAGTCGATGTGATCTCCGGCCGTCGTTCAAAGGAAAGATCTACCGTCTCAGACTCCAAGATTAGGTATGTTTTGTGAAACAACGTGTTTCACCGTTGGCGTGTCCACGCGGCTAGTGAGATTGTAACTGGCGTCATTCTAATTTTGATCGCAGGTAAGACGCCACGCCGTGCTGACGCTCGTCGTTTGTGGGTGCGCTATCGTGGCAACGCGGTACCTGATCAGATGTGACCAAGCACACTTGCAATGGTCCCGGGATCCCCATTTACCATGGTGCAGCCGCGGTGGCCGAGGGTGACAAGCCGTTCGGGACATTGGCGAGGTTGCACATTGTCGAAAAGTGTAGCCATCATGTTGTTCGACTGCGGGTGTGTATCTCATCCCATCCCGTGCATATCGCGTTCACCTGCTGTCTGCGGCGCTCAGCTGCATAATGTGGATGACGTGTTTGTTTGTTTGGTATTTCAGCTTGGTTGTGCCTGGGAGTTGTCGATTCCATGACAGGCGCCGCATCAGGGGAGGGAGCCAAGACGCCGAGCAGGGAAAAGTATGGGCAGAAATATGTCATATGCACGAACATGGGAACACAAGAGCTCCCAAAGCTTGACGTGACCGCGTGTTCTGTGGCTCAAGTTCGACCCGGCTGGCGTGTTCGAAGAAAACCGATCACTCAAGTGCTCACGACCTCAGCAATGAACCAGCGCAGCCTTTTAAATCGTCTTGTAGGCTACGATCTGGAATGAAGGCCAATTTGTTCGACTCCTGATCTAATCCACATAGGCCTAGTTGGCACCAAGAAAGGCGTAGAGTGGTGATCGCTCGGATCGGATCACGCTCGATCGTTAAATTCGTCCGTCCAGGTCGAACACCACGCTGCGGTTGTCAATCCATAGCCCCTAAAAGTAACACTTGACATCCGAAAGTCTATTCCTCAATAAGGACAACGAGGCACACCAATACGATGGATTCCTACATGTGATAGGCCACAACTCGGAGATCGGGCCTGCAGGTGAGGTGCGAGCTCATGTTCGATGTGTTCGTGGCGTTACCTATCGGATGGCTGGAGGAAAATCTGCCATGTCCATATGTCATAGCGTCAGCAAGTGTTGCCAGTGCTGACCAAAAGATCATTGATCTACTCGCCGGGCCGAAGGTCGCATGCGATAGGACCAAAGTGTGCCTAGGATGACTGCATATACGGAGCTATCGATAGCGAGTTTCTTGGATAAAAGGAGGGGCTGTCTTCTGTTGCAACTCTCAACGCGCCCGCGTCCTTACATCTTCTCCAAGCTTGATCATGCGATTCATCACCCTTCTTACTTTTCTCGCTACTGCCGGCGTTGTGTGCGCAGCCCCTGTGAGTCCTGTCTTTATGTTCCCCAGTGAAGTGTCTGTTTGGTAGACTCACCAGGCCTATTTTATTTTAACTAGTTGTTAATGGGTGAGCTTGCAGAGCGCGCTCCTGCCCTCACAGATATCAAAGCCGTATGTTGAGATCCTGTGTCGTGTGCTACGTCGTTTGCTTACGGTTCATCATAGCGTGGCTCGGGTGGTACTGGCGCCGGGAACGGTGGTGAAGCTGATTGGAAACGTAACCTTGAAGGACGCGTTCCGCTCGATGCCGTACGTTGAGTTTCTGCGCCGCGTGTAGCGTTGTTTCCTAACGGTCCCATCGCAGCGCGGCTCGGGTTCTAACACTCCACCTGACACCGTTGAGGAACGTTCCCTGCTCGATGCCGTATGTCGAGTTTCTGCGCCCCGTGTAGCGTCGTTTTCTTACGATCTCATCGTAGCGTGGTATCGAAGGCTCCGGCGGCGGTCAGCCACCTACTTGGAAGCGTAACCTTGAAGAACGCGCCCCGCTCGACGCAGTATGTTGAGTTTCTGCGCCGCGTGTAGCGTCGTTTCCTTACGGTCTCATCGTAGCAGGGGTGGTATTATATCGCCTGACTCAAAGCGTAGCACGCTTGACGTAGCTGATGAGGTGCAGTGGTTTCGAGTTAAGACCTGCATAATAGTGCTGGATGTACTATGCGTATTTGACTAATCTGTAGTTACGAGTGGATATCTGCTGTTCTGTGTTCCTAACATCTTGATTACCTATGATAATCCACAAAGTCTTGTTGAATTATGTATGCCTACATTCTTGCAATGAGATTCTGCCTGGATAGCCAGCTATTGATTATCAACAGTCAAGATCTATACTGTATGTGAACATCTACTGTACAGTGAACAACAAAACTGTTGCAATGTTTGATTGTTTTGCATCACATGTAATATACAGTAACATGTCAGGACATGCAACCCCCATCTAGCATGAGAGGGGAAATATAGTGGACACTCCTAGCTATCTAGAGCATCTTTGATCATGTGATTTAACCCACAAATGGTAGTGACATGGCCATTTTAGTTGACTATGTCATTGCAACAGTTTTGTTGCTGACACTAAGGATATCACAAACTAGCAGGAAGCATGTACTGTATGTAGCATTTGACCAATGTTTAAGAGGTCAAAGAGGGCTCAAATTACTATGCAAATCTTCTATGCAGCTATGCCAAGAATCCAAGGCCTCTATCAGATTCAGACTCCAAATCAGATTCACTAGCTCAACCCATTAAAACAGTTCACAATGAGTCTGGAGCTAATTGTATTAGACCAACCTGAATGCAATACCATCCTAGAATCCATGCAGGTCATTCTACATCAACAAATCTGCATATATCATATTAACATAGATACTGTAGACTTGTGTAATAACTTTCTCCCAGAATCTGAGTATTCAGATCCTTCAGACTCAGAGTGCAATGAGGATGACTTAGAAGAGTGGTTTAACAAAGAAGACTCAGAGGAGACCTATAAACCAGAGATTATACTGTATATTAGTACTTGTTATATCCCCCCTTAGCTTTAAGCACTGCTTCAATCCTTCTAGGCATGCTTTCAATCAACCTTTGACACTCCCTAGCTTCTATTGCCTTCTATTCCACTTCAGTTCTCTCCCATAGTTCATGGACTCCACTAGAAGGGTGTTCATGCTGTGCAAGCCTTCTCTTGAGACAATCCCAAAGATGTTCAGTGGAGTTCAAGTCAGGAGACTGTGCAGGCCACACCATAGTCCTAAACTCCTGCTCTTCAAGCCAGTCTTTGACCTTTTTGCAAGTGTGCTTGGGGTCATTGTCCTGCTGAAAGATAATGCTAGAAGAATTGAGACCATAATGCTGTATGGTATGCAGCAGTTCATCCTTCAAAATTTGAAGGTGAAAGTCTCCATCTATCCTACCATCAATCTTGACAGCATAGTCAACTTCCAGCCAAGTCATGCAACTACACATCATCACAGAACCCCCTCCAAATTTAAGAGTCCCTTTGACCAATCTGTCATTAAGCTCCTCTCTGTTATGATATACTATGGGCTTACTCAGTCTACTGTCATGTTCTCTAGTCCATCCCTCACTACAATGTTCCTGTCAGCATACATGGATAACTCGTTCCTGTCCCTAAATCCACTAGATGTGGTGATCCCCCTCAATGAGGAAACCCTGCCCTTATACCTCGATCTGTTAACCATCCTGTGAGCTTGCCTTTCTTATTTGTACTTCTACAGTTACACTTCCACATTTGGACATTACCACTCCCATGGCATGTCTCTCATCATGCTGCATTTCCCCCATTTCCATATTGAGTAACTCCAACTACTATAGGTGGTACTACCACATCCAGTTGGTACAGCAATGCTTGAGTATTTATACAAGTCCATGTACAGTATGTTTCCTCAGCTAGTTCTATGCAATCTATGTGTAGTTGCTAGTCATCCACGAGTCCCTTCACGAAGGGATAGTGAGGCCTGGATCTCTATTAGTCTCACACTACTATCGAAGTGTGCTCAACAGCTAGGACTATGTGTATGCATAACAAAAGAACTAGCTTGTCCCTAGACCCCTGCTTCCTAGCAGTAGGGTCCCACCCACCAACATCACATCATACCGCGCCCCGAGGGGATCAGACGAAGAACACAAAGAAGTGTTCTACACTGAGGATGAAGGAACTCCGTCTCAGTTGACCCAGCCATTACCATATGAGAACCCGTACCAAAGCACCTCGCTGATTTTGTGACATATTGCAGGAAGACCTTCCCCTGCTGTGAACCCAGTAAGAAGGAGATGACCTTCCCCCTCACTGTTAGCCCCTGTCCAACCAGCAGGACTGATTGTGACCACAGTGGAACTGACCGCCCTGTCACCATTGCCCTCCCTGCTCATCAGAGTGGAACCTGTAGTATCTGAGAAAACTGATAGCGACGAAGAAATGGCTGATGTTTCTGTGACCCAGACAGAGAAGAAAGGAGAGCTTCGTGCAGCTCTCCCAGGAGATTTTAGTGGACTACCTGAGGATGCCAAGAGATGGATCATGTCAATGAATGCGTACTTTGTGATCAACGACCACATCTACAAGAAAGATGAACCAGTAATGATCCTCACTTGTCTTAACAAGCTGACAAAAGGAAGGGGAGCCGCTTTCGCAGAAAGTTGGTGCAACAGAGCCCCAGATTCCACCTACGATGATTTCCTTGCAGCCTTTCGAGCCGCTTTTGTCCCCTCTGGACAGAAAGAACGTGCTCAGAATGTCATCTATGACTTAAAACAAAGCGAGTTCCCAGATACTGAGGAGAAGAGCATACCCCAATGACTCAAAAGGGGAAATTTCGACTCTTACACTTCAACCTTCGAGTTGCAGGCCTATAGGAGTGGATTAGACACCGGACATGATGACATCCTCATCAATGTCCTACAGAGAGGAGTAGATGGGAAACTGGCCAATGCAATAGCTACGCACAATCCCCAACCAGAAACCTGGAAGGACTGGATCAAAAGGGCACATACCTTCAATGAGAACTTCAGGAGGCTCAGGAAGATCAGGGAATGAATCCACTACCTCCCATTCGCTCCCACAGCCTGGACTGCTCCCAGTCGTGACCCGAATGCCATGGATATCAATTCTATTCAGCTTTCCCCTACTGAAAGGACGGAACATAAGGAATAACAAATGCTTTGTATGTCACTGAGTGGGATGTTGCTCCAACAACCATAAGAAAGGAAGGGGATCCTGACCAATGGGAAACACCTGACCCCAGACTACAGTGGCTGCAGTAGATACTGATGCCTTAGGAGAATTTATCCAGAATAGTGACCTCTCCAGAAACAAGCTTCTTCGGATCCTCAAGGTCTGCACAACTCCTGAAGAAGAACAGGAAGTCAGAGCAACCACGATAGAACAGGATTTTTAACTAGGAGGGTAGAATCAATGGCTACACCTCCTATAGATCTCACACCAGTCTTTGTATTAGGAACAAACTCTAAAGCAATCAAACTCCCCGTTCAACTATACAAATCCAACATGCAAAAACCCATTGACATCAAAGCCCTAATCGATAGTGGGGCTACCAGATGTTTTGTTCATAAATACCTAGTCTGGGCAAATGGGTGGAAAACAGACAGACTTCCACGCCTGTATATTGCAAACAATGTTGATGGATCAAATAATCAAGGAGGTCTTATTCGACACTCGGTCACCCTTACCCTTCATGTTGCAGAACAGGAAGAATCGCGAACTTTCTTGGTTATCGACTGTGGAAAGGAGCAATTGATTCTAGGGATTACCTGGCTGCAGGAAACCAACCCGCGTATCAACTGGGAAATGGGAGTAGTATCCATTCCATCCACCCGCACACCTCAAATCAACCCTATTGAGCAGAGATATCTCATGAGATACCTGGAACTGGATCATCTGTCCATTGCCAGAACCACCCTTTCCACCGAGCTGGCACAAAAAGTAAAGACAACTAGTGTGGAACTACCCAAAGAGTTTCAACAATACTCAGATGTATTCAGAGAACCAACAAAAGGAGAATTACCTCCGAAACAACCCTATGATCATGTAATAGATGTCATGCATGACTTCCTACCCAAGGTAGCAAAGGCGTACCCACTAAACTCAAAAGAGTTGGTAGTGTACAGAGAATTTGTGGATGAACACCTCACATTGGGAAAAATACGACCTTCCAAATCCCTGCAGGCTTCCCCCTTCTTCTTTGTCTCAAAGAAAGACGGGGGGTTGTGCCCTTGCCAAGACTACCGATACCTCAATCAGCATACCGTCAAGAACGCTTACCCTCTCCCCTTGATCTCAGAATTAATTGACCAACTAAAGAATTCCACTATCTTTACTAAGTTCGACATATGATGGGGGTACAACAACATCCGGATCAAGGAAGGCAATGAGTGGAAAGCTGCATTCATCACCCCTTTTGGCCTCTTTGAGCCCATGGTGATGTTCTTTGGCCTCTGTAACTCTCCCCCTATGTTCCAAACTCTCATGGATGATATATTCTGAGACATGGTCACAGAAGGATGGCTATTGATCTACATGGATGACCTCATCATCCACACTGAGGGGGACTTAACACTCCATCACCAACAGACTCAATGAGTGCTACAGAGAATGAGGGAACACAAACTATTCCTTAAACTCTCCAAGTGCTTCTCTGACATTAATGAGGTTGAATACCTGGGGATGATCATCTGCCCTGGGCATATCACCCTTGATCCAGTCAAGTTAAAGGCTATCAAGGAATGGACACCCCCACAATTGGTAAAAGCAGTTCGTTCATTCCTGGAATTTTGCAACTTCTATCAGAAATTTATCCTCAATTTCTCCGAAGTTTGTAGACCTCTACACAATCTAACAAGAAAGGGAGCTGCCTGGATTTGGACGGATTCTTGCCAAAAGGCTTTTCTAGTGTTACAAAAAGCCTTCTGCAGCTGCCCCATTCTCCAACTCCCTAAGATTGAGAACCCATTCTTTGTAATGACCAATGCTTCCCTGGTAGCATGTGGAGCAGTCCTTATGCAGAAAGATGCCAACAGAGATCTTCACCCAACTGCATACTTCTCCAAAACTTTTTCTCCAGAGGAACGGAATTACGATATCTATGATCGGGAACTGCTCGCAGTCATTCATGCTTTAGAGGAATGGCAGAATTATCTTACAGGAACACACCACCAGGTGACTATTCTCATGGACCACAAGAACCTTACCTACTTCCACCAACCCCAGAAATTATCTCAACAGCAGGCACGTTGGATACTATTCCTTCAGGACTTTGATCTTACCTTTCAACATATCCTGGGTTCGGACATGGCCCCAGCTGACACGCTCTCTTGCTCCTCTGATAAAAGCACTGAATCTGATAATAAGGATGTCACCCTCCTTCCCACGACACAGTTTGTCTGCGCCATTGATCTCGCCCTTTGGGATAAAATTGTTCAATCCACTCCCTCCAACCCTCTCATCGTTGATGTGCTAGCAGCGTTAGCTGAAGATAAATCTATTCTCCCCTGTGTCTCCCCTGTGGATTGGAGTTTCAACAATGGATCACTTTATTTCAAAGGATGACCGTATGTTCCCAAACCAGCCCATCAGGATCTGGTTCACTCCATTCATACTTCTGGAGCTGGGGGACACATTGGCTTTTTCTGACTCTTACACCTGTTACAACATGATTATTGATGGCTGGGCCTTTCTGGATTCATGTGAAAGTACATCTCCAGCTGTGCCACTTGTCAAGCATCGAAAGTTCTCACACATCTGATGGTTCCACTGGCAAACCCCATTGCCAGTACCGCCACTCACCTATTTCAGTCTGTTTCTGTAGATCTCATTACTGATCTCCCCCTATCTGCTGGCTTTGATTCCATCATGGTTGTGGTCGACCACGGCCTCACAAAGGGGGTAATTTTTGCCCCTTGTACCAAAAACGTTGATGCCAAAGGCATCGCTTCGCTGTTTTTCCAGAAAGTATTTCCCCAATTTGGACTTCATGATAAGTGTATTTCCAATAGAGGCCCCCAATTCATCTCAGCCTTTGCCCGAGAACTCGCATGACTCCTAGAATACAACATCGCCCTCTCCACAGCCTATCACCCGCAAACGGATGGAGAAACAGAATGCATAAACCAGGAGTTAGAAACCTACCTGCGAATCTTTTGCCAGGGCAACCCTCACGTTTGGACAGACCTCCTACCCATGGCAGGATTCTCTCACAATGCTGCCGTTCATTCCGTCACCAAACAAACCCCATTCTCTCTCATGATGGGATACGAACCCCATGCTTACCCATCCCTAGGAAAAATGTTCCTCCCTGCTTTGGAGGAATGACTCACTCTCTTAAAAAGAGCTCAGGAGGAGGTGCAGCACACCCATCATGTAGCCAGGCAACAGATGGCGGAATGAGTCTGATCTAAATTCAAGCCCTGAAAGGTTGGTGATAAGGTCTGGCTGGATAACAAAAACCTCCAAATGTGATACGCCTCTCACAAACTGGCCCCCTGACAGGAAGGTCCGTTCGAGATAGAAAGGGTAATCTCCCCTGTGGTCTACCAATTGTGGCTTCCTTCCACCTGGAAGGTACACCCCGTGTTCCATGCCTCATTGCTTTCTCCATATCGGGAGACTGTGGAACACAGCCCCAATTTCATTAATCTGCCACCCAACATCATCACAGGAGAAGACCAGTATGAGGTCCAACAAATCCTAAGCCATCAAGGTATCGCAGGCCAAAGGCAGTACCTAGTCTCCTGGAAAGGATATTCTGCAGCAGAAAACACTTGGGAGCCTGAACAGAACCTAATTGGGGTATGCCAACTACTAAATGCATATAAAGCAGCTTGCTCCAAGGATTTCTCCTCAACCAGTCGATGAAGACACCCCAACTGAAAAGAGAGAGACCCCTACGATACAAATACTTACCATGTTCTCTCTTCCCACTCTTCCAACCCCCACCTTTGTCCTTCTTACCCTCTATTTCACTTTTATTTTCTTTCCTTTGTTCCTTTTGGGCCTCTATGTCTGGGACTCCCACCGGCACATCATCTCTCTCTAGAACGATGTGCAGTACACTGTCACAATCTCTGCCCCGCTGCAACCAGCTCCCCTGGCAGACCATGACCTCCCAGACCCTACCCAGCCATCGGAGTTACTCCGAGCCATGTGGACTTGGGGTTTCTTGGTGACGTTTCCCGGGGAGGACACCACTAATGGGGGCTGGACCAGCAACGCCAATCCAGGGTGGTGAGTCCAAAGACGCGGCTCATGCTTTCCAAGAACTTTTCGCTTTTCAAAGAAATCCTGATTCTTTCCCTTCATCTAGACAAGGAACCCTTAGTTCCATCCCCTTTCAACTTTGTCCTTCTGATTTAACATTCTCCCCAATCACTTTCATACCTTCTTTCCATCCTACTGCCAAACCATGAATATAGAATGGCAGATCCTTCTATTCCCCCTTCTCTAGCAGATTGCTGTTATGCTTGGCATGGGTAGTGACGAGCATAGACTCGGAAGCTTCAATGGTGGGTTGATGGGTCAAGGGTTCCGCATATTGATGACGTAGTCAGTCGAACAGGTTCGGGGTAAGGCTGCAAGGGAGAGGGCTTAGCTACTCCTCAAGGGTTCGGTGTACCAACTGCGCTAGGGAGCAAGTTGGGTCAATGTGACAAGGACGACCAAGCAAAGGCAAGGTCGGACAAGGTTCAGGGAAATGAAGCTAAGATTTGAGTAAGACTAGCTTGGAGTACATGGTATGGAAAGCGAGGTCTTATATACTCGTATAGAAAGTGCACGGACCAAGCAGTGTGTGCGCAGGAAAAGGAAATTGTATGATGAAAGGAAATCATAGAAGGAAATCGGAGTCCAAGCCCGATCGGGCATATTGTACACAAGATGACAAAGTGAAACAGAAATGAAAAGGCAGTCTGAGTTGGATTGGACAAGGCATAAGCAAGTATGACAAACGTTCCATAGGATTGGATGTACACGTACAAAGGAAAAGTAAGCATCTGGTTGGGTGGACGCGGCAATGTCTATCGTGAGAAAAGGAAAAAGAAATAATGTCCATTGAGTGTAGTGGGCGAAATGTAACATTACCCCCTTACTAGGATTGAGATGACCCTGTCTAGAAATCCCTGGAATACATCCCGGGGGAGCCAGTCACATTGGCATAAGTGGAATCATTCCATACATCATCTTGGTCATAGGTATACAGTGGTGAAGATATCCTGGTCTCTAGGGGATGCGAGCATGGAGGTGGAATAGGAACAGGGTGGGTAGGCAAGGATACAGACCAACTAGTGGCCATTGAGCCCAGAGAGGAAGTGCTACTATGGTGACTAGAGCGCTGAGATGACATGGAGGGAGAGGATACCAGAGTACATCTGCGAAGAGGGCACCGGGCTTGAGTATGGCCGGGTGCAAAGTGAAGACAATGGGGACAGCAGTAAAGGTCACACTGGATACAAATGTGATCTAGACGACGACATTCAAAACATGCCTGATGGTATCGGTGATGGCTGGGTGGCAGAGGTTCCATGGGCTGGTCTAGTCATTCCATGCAGTCCAAGGCTTCTTCTTCTTCAGTGTTAAGTGGGGACGATGATGGGGAGGGAGTGACATCGAAAGTGACATGGTGGGAGGTGGGATTAGTTACCCCTTCGGGAGTGATCAAGGTTTCTATGCAGGATAGAGGGACAGGGTGCACCAGCTTGGCTTGGATGATGGTCAGGGGAACTGTGATAGGGCAAAGAATGATGGACTGAGCATCTGACAAATGAGAGGGCGGAGTAGGGTTTGGTGGTTGCAAGGTAGCCGCGTAAGCATCCACGTCTTTCAGCAGTTTATCCATTCCAAGCTGGTAGAAGACCATAAGGAGGACATCATGTTGGTTAGCCCAGTGGAACTCAAGGATGGTGGGGATGGAAATGGGCCTAGCCTGAGTAGAGTGCATATCACATAAATATCCTAGGTGTAGATAAATGGAACAGTTATCTAAGTAAGCTTTGTATAATGTGTCGAGAGGTGAATGGGGCTCAAGAACTCGGTCTATGATGGTGGTGAGTTGGGAGTCTTGAACTATCATGGACATAAGGAGATGGGTCTCTTGGTCGGCGTCATCATAAGCGCGAAGGTGGGAGGCAAAAACTGGATGAGGGAAGGGAAGGGGCGAGGGTGGAGGAGTGGGAACGGTGGAGGGAATGGGAGCTGAGGTGTTGGTGTTGGTGGACATGGTGGTTTGAGGTCAAGAGTGGGATGAGCGGGGTTTAGACTGCAGGGACCTCTTATACTCCTGGAGAGTGGCTCATGCATGCGAAAACTCACTCTCAGGAAGCCATGTGTCTTCTTTGGCCAAATACCCCTTCCATCGGACCAGGTACTTCCGACAGGAGGGAGCTCCACGATGACATATAATCTTTTCAATTTCAAAGTGTTCTTTGTCATTGATAAGATCAGGGGGC